>ML292706.1:0-31158 GCA_005239495.1 Nicotiana undulata | reverse complement strand
GGAAAAATTTGGCCCCAAAACCAAAATTGTTTGGGGGGGGGGGGGGGAATACACCCAAGGCCTTACATAATTAAACAATAGAACTTGCGCAAAACATTTAAGCAAGAAAGAATGCAAAGATTAAAACTTGCATAAATGTTCAGACAAAAGAACACAGAAAGACTCATGCAATATTTGGAGCAAAAGATGTTTTTATTTACAATAAATGTTCCAAAACGGCACATGTACAAAAGTTGGGAAGAGAAAGGAAAAGCTAAACTGCTGCATCTCCGGAACCCGAAGGAAGAGAGTGTCCGCGCCCCCAGGGGAAGTGGGTAGATCCGCTGATGTCTCAACATATTGGCCCACATCAGTTTGGCCCTCAACATCTTCACCTTTCGGTTCCATTTCATTTCATGAAGTTTCGAAACCGGAACCAGAACAATCGAAAGCATCAGGTTATGCCAAAAGACCCTTTTTAGCAGCTGACCCTAGCTCACGGGCTTTAGCGATTTCGGCATCAAAGTCAATGATGACCACTTTAGCCTTTTCCAAGGTTTTTATCCTCATGTTGTACATAACATAAGGTTTCTCAACACGAGGGAAGCCTCTCGGCGCTCGAGTTTGCGGACAATAGAGCTGAAAATTCTATTATGCTCAATGGTCTTCTTATACTTCTCCTCCAATCGGGCACCCGCAACAGCAAGCTCTTCAGTTTTGGAGTTCTAGGTCGCCTCTAGGTTGGTCAATCTTTCAGCGGAGGCAACCTCACGATCGGATGCAACAAGAACGACACTATGGATTTTAGCCCATTTAGCCTTGGCCTCTTCAAATTGAACCCTCAGCGGGGCAATCTCCTAGCTAAAGGTTTCCACTTCTTTCCCGCTTTGTGGCAAACGAGTCTCCAACACAAAGGCCTTAGCAGATTTGGTTTCCAATTTTGAGAGGCGAGCAACAATTTGATCTCGCTTGGACAAAAGTTGATTCCGTTCGGAGGTAAGTCCTTCTTTTTCCCGAATCAACCTCTAAAGGCCCTCGAAAGTAAGGAAATTTGCCAACAAAACAAGAAAGGCAAACTAAGAATATTTATTCAGTCAAAGATAGGAGAAATGACAAAAGAAATAAAGAATGTACCACTGCAGCGCTGTGCATGGAATTGTTCAACAAGCACTCTCCCGAGAGAGCCTGCATCTTTTCCCCGTCTTTTTCTGAAGCCAAAGACTTCAATAGTTAGCAAATTCCACCAGCCTGGATAAAAAATTATATCCGCTGGAGACCAAGAAAGTAACACTCATCCTTCTTTGCGGATCTTCTGAGGGGGCAACATAATTTTGCCCCAAATATACGACCGGTGGAGATGATGTAGCAGTTGCTGGTGGGAGAGTTGGTGAAGATGGAGATGAAGCTGATGGTGTTGAAGGGTGAGAAGCAGTTGGGTCTAATGCAGTGCTGGTTATTGGCTGCTCATCAATCGAAGATGGCAGGGACCCCGTACTCAGCCCTACAGTACCAGACACAACGACTGGATCCGGAAACGGGAGTTGGAATTTTCCACCATCTCATACTCCCCCCACAATACCGAGGCATTGTCTTTGATTAGTGTAACTAACTCAAAAGATTGAGTAATCTGTTGAGTTGAGGAAGGCCACCATCTTCTATGTCGAGAATCTTCCTCATCGCTAGCTTCTCATCGCCGTCAATCATCAGAGTATCTATGGTCGGCCAGGCGGAGGACTCGTCACCACGACTTCTGTATATGACTCGGGGGCAGAATTCTTCGCCCTCTTATTATTTCCCCGACCGCGGAGGAACACCTTCTTTTTGGTTACTTGTTCTCCCCCTGGGGACTCCGAGAAGAAGCACTTGCGCCAGAAGCAGGCCCGGAGATGCCTGGCTGTGAAAAAACTTGTAACAGCCTCGCCGCATCAACAAGATTAGCCAAAACGTCCTCCTCAGGGACGATAACTGAAACTCGGGGTAGACCTATATTCAACTGAAGAAAAGAATCAGACAACTTTCTCATAAGAAAAGGTAAGGACAAGATGAGTTCAACTTACCATGATTTTTGTCCTTCCACCCATATTTTAGGGACAAATCTTTCCACGAGCGGGTTTCGTGCGTAGTAATGTCCAATTTTTTTTGAACTCATTAGTTCAAGCCTTCAACTCTAAAGAGGAAATCAGCGAGTCACTGAGGCAGGTAAAGGAAAAGCTAATAATTATGAGGAAGGATCTTTAACATGAGTAGAAACAAACTTTATACTTACGAGTGCGGTTCCATAATTTCGGGAAGGAAGAAGCCGAGGCCGGGATGATGTCACTTGTGACAAATGAAACAAAATGTTCCATCCACCAGGAGATCATTATCATCATCCATGATGGATAGAAATACATGGTGGCCTCGCTTGCTGAAGTTAATCATCCCCCACGGAAGATGTTGGGGGAATAAAGGTTCATCACGTGAGCTATGGATAGCTCCTCCCCCGTTTCTTGGCACAGGTGCCGAAGGAAAGCAATCGTCATCTACACGGAGGGACTCACCTGGGCCAAACATACTTAGTAATGGAGGCAAAACACCCACAATAACGGAGTCAGGCTCTCCACTCACAGAAAATGTCCCTAAAGTGAAGGGTACATATAGAAGTATGTAAAACTATTCTTGAGTAAAGTTACCCGCTCCGCCAGATCAGGATCAATAATGTCTAAGTCCTGGCAACTACAATTTTCCCTCACAACAGGAATGCTGGAAGGACAAATTGAATAAGGATATCTGTTAACAGACCATGTACGAGGGCTAACAGAAGGAAATTTTTGTTTAAAGTCATTGGTTATGGCAAGACTTCTAGGGATGATGGTGCTCACTGTGAGAGGAACAACTTCATCGACTTTGTTTTTGTTCTTTGAGGAACTAGTATTTTTTGAAGAAGAAGCCATTATATGTTATTGAAGAAGGAAAAATGTGTCTCGTATGACTCGTATGAGGAGTTAAATAAAGGTTGAAGAACAAAGTACAAATTGAATGAAGAGAATTTGAAAGAGTTTGGAAAACTTTGGGGTGTGAATAAAGGAGAGTGATGCGTATAAGTAAAGGTTTAGACGACTAAATTCGTGGGCAAAATTACCTGGACAACCGGTAAAAGTTATCTGAATCGTGGGATGACGCATGTTCGGGGCATTAAATGCGGAGAGACGTGCGTCTAATCAACCATCAGAAGCTTTTCAGAGGGGGTCAGAGAAATTCCTGCCAAAATGTAATGACCCGGCCGGTCGTTCCGTATAACTTGCATTATAATTACTGTTATTGATGTGTTAGAGTTGGTAGGCTTGAAATCAAAATGGTTGTAGTGAGAGTTTAGTCACTTAGTCTTTAAAAAATAACCTTAAAGTTGGAAAAGTCAACTGAGAGTTGACTTATTGGTAAACGACCTCGGAATGCGGATTTTATGGCTCGGATAGCTTCGTTAGGTGATTTGGGACTTAGGAGTGTGTCCGGAATAATTTTTTTTATGCCCGGTGTAGAATTAGGCTTGAATTGGCGAAAGTTAATTTTTGGTGATTTCCAGTCGACAGTGAAAAATAGGTTACGAGGTCGTAATGGAATTCCGACAGTTGGAACAGGTTCTTAATGTCATTTTGGATATGTCTGCAAAATTTCAGGTCAATCGGAGTTGTTTTGGATAGTTTCGGCATCATTGGTGGATTTTAGAAATTTCAAAGTTTTTAGGCTTGAATCCGATGTGATTTTGGTATTTGGAGGTTATATTTAGTGTTTTGAGAGTGCAACTAAGTTTGAATGATCATATGTGATGTGTTGGTACATTTGGTTGGGGTCCCGAGGGGCTCGGGATTGATTTCAGATGGTTAACGGAAGTTTTGAACTTGGTAAAATGCAGCTTCAGCTGCTGGTGCTGGTGTAACCGCACCTGCGAAAGTTTGACCGCAGGTGAGGGCCCGCAGGAGCGAACAAAGCTCCGCAGATGCGGAAGTTGACCAGTTGAGGGAAATCCGCAGGTGCAAAGTATTTTCCGCACCTGCGATGCCGCAGATACGGAAGTACCAGCGCAGGTGCAGAGGCCGGGATTTGAGGGTGCTCCGCAGGTGCTGAACGGGACCGCAGGTGCGCTTAAGTGGCCGCAGGTGCGGAACCACTGTTCATAAAGTATATAAGCAAGCCTTCGCAAATTTTAATCCTTTTTCCACCATTGTTGTACGGGTTCCGAGGTTTTTGAGGGACTCTGAAGAGGGAAACGTTGGTGCATCATTGAGGTAAGCTTTTTGGATGTAATAACTCGATTATAGGTGATTTAAGACCTTAATATCAATGTAAATTCATGAAAAATCAGTAGAAAAAGGGGGAGTTAGGGCTTGAGATTATGAGACCTTTAGGGGTCGATTTGAGGGGTCAAACGAACTCCGATTTAAGCGTTATTTATATGTACGGACTCGTGAGATGACGAAGAACATTTTGGTATAAAAATTTCTGAGTTTCGAGACGCGGGCCTGAGGGTCGGGTTTTAGCAAATTTCGGGTTTTGAGCTAAAATCGATATTTTTGAATTGGAATTCATTCCTTAAGCATAATTTGATGATAAAGGTCTGATCTTTATAGATTTGGAGCACTCAAGAGTTGATTCGAGAGGCAAGCGTATTGCGGAGTAGTTTGCGGGCTAGTTTGAGGTAAGTAATGTCTTTAAATCCTGTCCTGAGGGTATGAAACCCCGGACTCTGCATCCTTTCACGGGTTTTGGAATACAAAGGTTGGAACATTGGAAATATATTCCTTATCTAGGCAACTATTGAGTTGCGAAATCGATTTTTAAGCCTATGCTTATTAGTATTGATATATTTTAATATGATTTGGGCTGTAAGCCATGTTTGGGGCCTAGTGCCGAATTGTTTACCCCTTGGGGGCTAATTTACTATATTCCTCACTGATATGTTATGATTTTCACTCAGTCTTTTCTTGATAAATTATTTTGACACTCAGAGTATTTTGATACTATTTATTGAAAATGAAACACTATTTTTGGGTCGAGAACCCGATATATTTATGGCCTGAAGGGCATGTTGAGAGTGTCTGATTGAGTGAGGCTGCGGCCCAATATTGTGAGGATGATATGATATGAGTGAGGTTGCGGGCCTATATTGTGTGTGATTTATGCCATGTTGTGGCTTGTTATAGCGCTTGGGCTGTAGGAGCCCCTCCGGAGTCTGTACACACCCTCAGTGAGCGCATGTACCTAATGAGTGATGTTGCCCGCGGGGCTAATACTGAGATACTGTGAAGTTGCCTGATGGGCTAATATTGAGTGACTATGAGGTTGCCTGATGGGCTAATATTGAGTGACTATGAGGTTGCCTGATGGGCTAATATTGAGTGACTGTGAGGTTTCCTGGTGGGCTAATATTGAGTGACTGTGAGGTTGACTGATGGGCTGATACTGAGATTGTTATGAGAAATGATTTTGGCCCGAGGGGCAGATTACGATGATTTTTTACTGAGTTTGGAATTATGATTCACTTCGTTTTCAAACTGATTTTTACTGAGAGTTTTAGTGAGATATATTGAAATTATACTTGTTTCAAAGGATTTTTGGAAATTGGTTTTTGAACTTATGTATTTGATGAATACTTATGGTGACTTGGTGATTTTACTATTTTTGTGAATTGGTGTATCTGTGCTGTGTGTTTCTTATTTCTCAGACTGTAATTTATTTTCATTACTACTGAGTTGACGTACTCATCATTACTCCCTGCACCTCTGTGTGCAGATCCAGGTATTGATTCGGAGCAGTAGTCGTCCGAGTTCGTTATCAGCAGCTTACGGAATTTCGAAGTAGCTGTCCAGCGTCCGCAACTTCTCCATTTCCCTTCCTTATTTAGTATTAATATATTATTCCTAGACTTAGTCTATGACAATAGCAAAGTTAGTTTATTTCGTAGATGCTCGTGAACATGTAGACTCCAGTCTTGGGAGGTTTGATTTGACTGTTAGATTATTATTGGGGCGTGAAGACTTAATGAAATTAATTATACTCTGTTTGCTGGCTGTTATCGATTTGTGAAATATTATAATAGAACGAATGGGTAGTGATGTGATGGTTGGCTAGCCTAGTTCCACGATAGGCGCCATCACGACCTGGTAGGATTTGGGGTCGTGACACAAAAAGAATGTTTCTACCAACTTTTCGGTGATTCAAAGTTATGTCACGGGAAAGTAAGGGGGACTATCTGTATAGGGTAAAAATATGTTATGCTAAGTAATTGTATAAGAGGGTGACACGAGGAGCCGAAGGTAGATGATAGCCAAAACTGAAGACAAATGTTCCATTTGTTACCGGAAAGAATGACGCTCATAAAGATGCAATAAATAGCTGCCACCCGATAGCATTTAACGGAGAATATTCTACATCATTTAGTACACTGCCCGTTACAAAGAATTTGTCATTTATGCTCACATTCTTCAATTGACATTAAAGAAGAGCATAATCCTAGGACCTTGTTTCCTAGACGCAACTATAAATAGTGAGCTCTATTATCACTATAAAGGACATGAATTTTCTAGCAAACTAACGCTATAATCTATTCAAAGCTTTATACAATTTTATCTTCTTATTTTTTTGTTTCATTACTGTTGTGCCTGAAAGCCTTGCTTCCAAAACTACTGATTCTGCTATTTCATCTTCATCTCAAGGCCTAAGTATTGTATATTTCTTCAATTCTTATATTATTTCATGATATTATTACTATTCTCTAAATAATAGCCCTAAGAATACGTCTACGTCAATATGCCATCACAAGATGGACCTAAAAATTCAGGTAATGGAGCACATTTCAAAGGTCTACCGTGGAATCAGAATACCATGATTATCAGATAAAACAACCTAACACCTTTCCTTCCCAACTAAGCTTCCTACCTACTTCCACTCAACAGGTTTTCGTTTTGGCTCTATATAAAACCATACGTTTCCCAGCCTTAGAAAATACTACGTAGTAAGGTTTAAGGAGGCCACATTTATAAGCTGCAAATCTATGGACATGACCACCCCATTGGATCAAATTACCCAAATGCTGACCCATTTTTTTTATTGACCGTAAAAGTGATTTCCTCACCTATTAGTATTACACTTTATTAAGAAATACTTTTTAGAGGCTAGGGTCATAGCCATGAAAGATACGTATGGTTATGGGTGCAACTGCTTTATACCTGAGAGTCCAACTCTCTCTATATATGTATACATATTACCAGTTGTAAGGCTAAAACAGTAAATAGATACTATTAATATAATGTGATATTATCTGCGTTGGATCAAGCCCGCACAGTTTTTCTCAAAATGACTCACGCCATTAAAATTATCCAATTCCTTACAAGTAGAATCTTTTACCTTTCGACTTTCCACGTGGGACATTGTTCACACACACCCAACAATCCCCTTCTTAGGATCGAAATATAAGGAAGTGTTATGCGGAAGCTAATAAAACAAACCTTGAACGATAATAAATTAGACAACAAAAGAGAAATATACCAAAAGAGACACAAACATTTAACGTGGTTCGACCAATTGACCTACGTCCACGGGTGGAGATGAGCAATATACTGTAATAAAAGAGAGTGCAAAATATTGAAAGAACAATCTCACGAAGAAGCAAACACAAGTGACACACTAACACTTGTCTCGATATTCTCCCCTAAACAAGACTCTCAAACCCTTATGGCTACATTGTGGATGCTATTGAATGAGAAGGGAGAATCCTTAATTTATAGAAGTCCAAATATTTTCCTACAATAAAAAGAACTAGCCAAATATGAGAGTTTTATAATTTCCTTTTACAAGAAGGCAAACCCTAGTAAATATTTTACCCTTTCTTCAATAGACATGAAAACCAAATATGATAAGAAAATCAGGACAAGCACCTAACATCAATTGAACCCATAACTTTCGATGCCGATCATATATTCTAAGTGTAAAAATCTACTAAACTTACACACACCCATAGCTTTAAAAAAATAACGGACTCAATGTTGACCCTATAAAATGTATACTCATATGTATATACTAAGTCTGGACCAATTAATTATCACAAAGAATAAAGAGGTGATACTCACATTTCACAAGTTTTAAATTCTGATTTTGCTTTCATTTCTCAACTGCATAACTGAGTGTTTATTAAAGCGCGGGAATGATTAACGTACGAAACTCCGTTAAACTTTTCCTCTTTTTGGGTCCTGTCTGTTTCTTCCTTTCCTTTTTGGTCGTCTGTATCAAATTCCTTGGTCGAAGCAAAGCAAAGTGCGCCCTCTTCTCTTCCCATTTCTTTAACAATATCTCTCTCATCAATCACACCATTAAAGCTATAAAGCAAATCCAAAAACCCGCATACAAACAAGATTTTCCAACAAAAAGATAGAAAAAGAAGTTTGAAATCTTTCTACTATACTCTATCATAGTCACATTCTTTTCTTGCTCATAGAGAAATCAAAAGCTAAAGCCCACCCCCTCCCTATTTGCCCCCACTTTCCATCCAAAGTATCTCCACAACACTAAGTAATATATATGCAAATTATGTCTTTCTTTACTACAACTCTGGCGAAAGAACCAGAGAATTTGGGGAAATTATGGCCAGTACAAGCGGAACGAAGGAGGAAGGGGGCCCACCGCCTAGAACCGCGTCTAGGCGGGTTTCTAAGGCCCCCACTATGGTAGACCCTGCCGCCGGTGAAGATCAAAATTCATTGGACAGTGAACTTGTGCCTTCCTCGTTAGCCTCCATTGCTCCTATTCTTCGTGTTGCTAATGAAGTCGAAAAAGAAAATCCTAGAGTTGCTTATCTCTGTAAGCAAATTTCCATGATTTTTAATTTTTTTTTCTCATGTCTGATTGCGTTAATTTGATAATGTAGTTCTACTGATTGGAATTTTTGTACCTCATGATTAACGTGGAAATTCACTCATGGGCTTAACTTACATTTGGAATCGATAGGTATAATAAACTGATTCTCTTAGTCTAGGTCTATTTTCAAGTCCGTAGTTCTTATTTTAAATTTTAGATGAAGATTTCTTTTTTCTAATGCCGGTGGTGTCCAGCCTAGCTTGCGCGTACCTTGATATTCCACTGGCACTTGCTACTTCCCACTGGCATAAGTACCGAGTAACTTTGCCCACCAAGGTGTAGGCAAATGAGAAGAAATCACCTGGTCTTTGATTTTATATAAAGATTCAAGCCCTTAGTTTTTGTAGTTATATGACCAACAACAGATTACTTTGGATCTTTATGGCTGTCAAGTTAAATATAAACATGGAAAATCTTTCGAGTTATATCTGAAATCAACTAGTGCATATGGGACCTCATAAAATTTATAGGATGAGTGATTGGTAATTCGAGGCACACTTATTACAAAGAACATCCATGTGGTTCCTTTATCTATTTAGTTATAAAGGCATGTGGTAGGTATAACAAGTATTTTTGGCAACTTCACATGATGTGGAATTCTGAAAATGTACATCAGTGTTTTGACTTGTGGGCTGATCAGGTTTGGTTCTAATCGTTAGAATGTTAAATTTATTGAATTGCAGTCATATCGAAGCTACTTTAACTTAGTTTGACTAACAATGCATAAAGCTGCCGAGAGCAATTCTACTTTATGCCTCGGAAGGAGCTGAAGAAAACACTAACTGGTGTTTTCCCCAAGTAAAAATTCATTATGAGGCACCCAAAAGTTGTGGCTTATGAGGGAGGGCAACACAGTAAAACAATCTGGCATTGTGGCCTTGACAATCTGGCTAATGAAGATCACCTCACAGTTGCTCAATAATGCAAGAAACATTAGGATTCACAAGATGATGTCAATGTATTACTTGAGAGACTAATTAAATCGGTGTACTGTCCATGCCTCCTATGCTTAACAACCAGAGCACCTACTGTTTATGTTGGAGACTTTTGGTGGGGGGTCTGAATGCTTCTTTTGGTTTCATTTAACTGACACTAGACGCACGAAAATCATATGTGGATCATTAGCACCGGAGATATCTAGGTAATATTTAAAAAAATTGCAGTGTCATGATTAGTCATATAGCAGGAGCTGAGGGTCTTTGGGAAACTGCCTCTTTACCTCCACAAGTTAGGGGTAAGGTCTGCATACACTTTACCCTCCCCAGACCCCACAATGTGGGAATACCCTGTGCATTATGTTGTTGTTGTTATGTCGAGAAGAGGTCAATATTATTTTATGTTCTCTTGTCTTTACTTGGTGCTTGTAATTGTCTTCACTGATATTCGGTCTACGCTTTCTCATCTTTTCCTCCTTTTTATATATTTTTAAATTAGGTCGCTTCCATGCTTTCGAAAAGGCTCATAGGATGGATCCAACATCAAGTGGGCGTGGCGTTCGTCAATTCAAGACATACCTGTTACATAGACTTGAAAGGGTAGGGGCATCATATGCAAGTTAAAGCTTTGTGGTTTCATCATAAAAGGCTCCCTTCTTAAGTGTAGTCTCCCGCATGTTGTTTGGTATAGCCATATCGACGGAACAACCTTCCGCAAGTTGACATGGAGGAGTGACTTAAGCAGATTCTTTGTAGAGGATTACATGTCTGGGTTTTACAATAGGCTCCCCCTGAAACCTATTCATGGAATTATTTCACATTTAGCCAGATCTGCAAAATTCAACTGATTTCCCATTATGTTGGGATATGGCCTCAATGTGTACCAAAATAATAAGTTCTTTCCTTTTGTGGTGTTCACTGTCTGGAGTGCATACTACTTCAACTCGGGGTTAAAGCCTGTTTCTGCCATTTTCTTGTTTACGTGTTGAAACTCTGTGTGGTTGTGACAAATATATTACATTTGACATGTTTGTTTGATGGTACCCGTATTCGTTATTTCCGTAAATAAGTAGTTCATTTTCATCTTTTAATTTGTTCATGTTCTATGTCTTTAGTGTTAAAAGCTTTGAACTCCTCTCAATGATTAGCAGGACGCAACATTTGTACTGTTTTTGTTGATTGTAGGAAGAAGAAGAAACTGAACGTCAACTTGCAAGAAATGATCCTAGAGAAATTCAGAAATTCTACCAGAACTTTTATGAGAAAAATATCAGAGATGGCCATCAAACAAAGAAACCGTGAGACTTCAACCTAAATTTCATGACCTTTTTGGAATTCTTTTGTAATGGCCTACCGCTGTTCATTTAATTACGGGTTGACTTTGGTTGCTTTATTAGAGAAGAGATGGCTAAGATCTATCAAATTGCAAGTGTGCTATATGATGTGCTGAAGACAGTGGTACCCTCTTCAAAAGTGGATGATGAGGTTTGATCTGTGTTCGTATGTAGTAGTTTGAATTTTCCAGTACTTATCCCTCTTATGAAAACTTTAAGCTCTAGTGTCTTTTTTTCACAGACACATAGATATGCCAAAGATGTCGAAGAGAAAAGAGAATACTATGAGCACTACAACATTCTTCCTATTTATGCTGTTGGGGTCAAACCGGCAATAATGGAACTTCCTGAGGTTTTACGAAAATTCGCTTTAATCTCAGTTTCATTTGCTGGCATGCTCCTTTTAAAAAGTACGTCTGTATCATTATTGTTACAGAAAGGTTGATGTAGTTGTCTTTCTTGTTCAGATTAAGGCTGCTCTTCGAGCTATAAGAAATAGGGATAATCTTCCTGTTCTCAGAATGCCTGATGACAAGGATAAGTCAGTCAATGATATACTCGAATGGCTTGCTTCAGCCTTTGGCTTCCAGGTAAAATATAGTTCTGACCATGACTCTCCAAGCAGGCGTTCAAAAACTAATTGTCTTACGTAAGACAACGTGCTTAAGTGGCCATTAACTGTTGCATTGCTTTGTATTGCACAAATTTTCATTCGCACTAAAAAATCTCAAGTTCTGAAAGGGGACAATCTCTCGTACAAAAGGTGACACTGGATGAATAGTTAATGTTCATTTCAGCTCTTCGCCAGCGTAAATTTTCATTTTGAAGCTATATTGTTTTAGACAGCAGAGTCAGGTTAATGAGATGTTGGTGTCACCATTTCGGGAGTTGAAGGGTAAAGTTGAGTTTGGATCTGAAAGCTCATTCCCTACTGTTTCAACTCATTCCACCTAGAAAATCATGTATCTGAAATCTGTTTCATTGAAACATGTTTGTATTTTAACCACCTCCTTTCTGAAACCCACCACTTCCTGACATTTTTATTACTACGACTTATGAGTAGCACTTGTTTGGAACACAATTCTCACAGAATGCTGTGGAAGATATCTTCAGTTACTATGCATAGCTGCCTGGATCTTCCCTTGGCTGTCTGATGATAAAAGTGCATTCAAGCCAGGATAAATTCTTCTTTCTATCATCAACAAATTGTATGAAGCATGTGTGGCGTCCAGTTTGAAATGAGCAGAATTTACTAGTAAAAAAAACAATCTCAAACATGTAAAGCATATCTGACCTCATTTAGTTAGTTGTTTTCTGAAGTGTTTACCAAATACATGTGAAACCAAGACGCTTACATGAATTCATGAGTTTCTGTTTGAACTTCAGAGGGACTTTAAACTCTTCCTCGATGAAATCCTACACTTTGCAAGTCTCCCTTGTTAAAAGCGAACCACCTGCTAGTCTGTGATTGTCTTTTAATTTCTATTGCATCACACTTGGGGGTGCTGTGAGATATGTTATGGCATACCTTAGTATATCAGGAATACGTATACCACCTTACAGGAAGCTACCTCTTTGAGTTCACCTTGGTTCTGTTAATTGTATTCAATACTCTTTGTGATGCCTTAGAACAAAGATGTGGCATTTAGCATTTTTCAATTGCTTCAAGTACCATTTCCTTCAACATGCTGATAGTTGAGGTTTCCTAACTTCATCTGACTGTATCTTGCTGCTGATAATCAAGAAAGCAAATGTGGCAAATCAAAGGGAGCACTTAATATTGCTACTTGCAAACATGGATATAAGAAACAAGAGTGTGGAGGAAGATGCAAATTATAATCAGGTAACTGTGTATCTGCTCATTTAATAATTATACCAGTTTGATTAAATATGCATATAAGTCTCTACTTATTTTGTCTGCTTAGCAGACTACCTTTATGGCACTTTTCTCTTGAAAATTGAGTCCAAGAGAACATTTTTGCAGTTGGACATGTATACAGTTCAGCAGCTGAAGGATAAGATATTCAAAAACTATGAATCATGGTGCAAATATTTGCACTGTCCTTCAAACCTCAGGTGAGCCAAGTAGCGATTATGAAATTACAAGCACAACCTCCTAGAATACGTTGAATTGGTTTGCTTCTTTCTTTTCTAAAATATATATATGTATATATTTCTCCTTTCATCCTAAAGTGAATGAATCAGTTCAGCGTACAGATTCCAAACCTGCTTATTGCTGCCGTAAATATGAAGCTCAGTTCTTTACTCCTTACGTTAAATTTACATACTTAAAAATTGTATTAAACGTACTATAAGTCAAAATTTCTATAATTAAAACATATTTAGAAGATGTTTGAAAAGTCATACTCGAAGTAAAAAAATACTTCCTCCGTTCCAATTTATGTGAACCCATTTGACTGGGCACGAAATTTAAGAAAAGAGAGAAGACTTTTGAACTTGTGGTGTAAAATGAGGCATATATATTTTGTGTGGCTATAATTCATTGCATAAAGATAAATTGTTTCCAAATAAGGAAAGGGTAATTCTTTTTGGTAAAAGGAAATAGGTTCACATAAATTGAAACGGAGGGAGTATTTGATTCTCAGGTAGTAATAGTGTATTATAAAAATGGGACAGGAAGCGATTTTTCTCTTGCTTGGCCTTTACGTCTTGTGTTTCAGGTTTCCGCAGGGTTGTGACAAGCTACAGTTGGAGCTTCTTTACATTGGCCTATATCTTCTTATATGGGGGGAAGCTTCAAATATACGATTTATGCCAGAATGCCTTTGCTATATCTTCCACAATGTAGGTTTGCTTTCTTATATGAGATAATGCTTCTCTATTTTTATATTGGATTGCTTGGATATCTATCTATATCTTCAGTACATGCCTTGGCTTTGTCTAGAATCTGCTGATCAGTTTACATTAATCACTGCTTGTGTTGTCTCTTGTGGACCATTTCATGTGCACTATTCTCACACACTGAAGGTACTGACATGATACTAATACGGTATTACCAAGATAAATAAGTCTTAAGGGACACTTCGATTTTTTTTGGAAGGGTGAAGTGGACGTAGAGGAACAGTGTGACAACATGTACAATGTTACCGTGTGATCTCTTCATGAAATGTGACCAGTTTTGCGATGCTTGATTGATGCAATCATTTCCCCATAGTGAATTGTCCAGTCGTTTTATACACATTGCACACATGTAATACAAGAGTTCTATACACATTGCACACAAGTATTTCAGATGGATTGTAGAGATTGTTCTCCATGTTCTTTTCCAGAAATAGCGCTACATTATTTGTATGAGAAGTAACACTCGATTGGTGTACGCGCCTTTTGTACTTCTAAAAATCAGATGGCACATGAGATGCATGGAATACTATTTGGCAATGTATTTCCTGTCAGTGGAGGTGCATATCAACCAGTGTCCCATGGCGAGGAGTCTTTCCTGCGGGATGTTGTAACCCCTATTTATGAAGTCATTCATAAGGTAACTCCTATATTTCTGCTATTTGCTTCAGAGTATTGTTGTTTATCACCTTATATGAATTATTTTTGCTGAAAAAGGAAGCTAGGAGAAACCAGAGTGGGACAGCAAGCCATTCAGCATGGAGAAATTATGATGATCTGAATGAATACTTTTGGTAATCAATTGTATAACATGTTACAATTTTTTTTTTTGCTGTCTAAAGAAGGAGACTTATAATCTTCCTTTGCAGGTCCGATAAATGTTTTAAGCTAGGTTGGCCAATGGACAAAAAAGCTGATTTCTTCGTGCACTCAGATAAAATAAATAAAGCAAATGTGGTATGTGTCTCTTGTCAGATATATTACCATGTCTGTAGAGATAGCGTAATGCGACGACCTTGGGTAGCTATGTTTAAGTCCTATTAACTTCCTGAGGTTCCTGTATACTAATGGAAGCATGAAACTCTCCATGGCATCAAATTTATTCACCAGATTATTCCATTGTATTGAATTATGCTTCCTTAAATAAGGTTATGATATTGGTTTGCAAGATCCCATCATAAAATGTTGTCTTTGGATCAACTCTTGCTGCCTTACCTCAACAGGAAAATTAATCATACTTCAAGAATGTCATATTCTTTTCTACTTATATATTTAAAAACGAAACAATTATATCTGGCTAAATAGAAGAGCACAAGTTACTTTGGCAAGATCTTGGCTGCTTCACTTACTGCCAATTGGTTTCCATTGGGTGATTTGATTCTTTAACATGATGTTGCATCCTGAGCCTGAATCAGAATTCAACCCATTCACATGAGATATTTAGACTCACGCACTGCATGTAAATAGGAAGTGAAGTTCTTTGAATAAGCAGTTTGTTTACGCAAGTAAGTTTGAGTAGGTTTTTTGTGATAAGAAAATGGACCTTGGTCCTAAATCAACCCCAAAAACTAGCTCAAGAGGTGAGGATTTCCTTAGACCATATAAAGAGACCAAATCACCCTTAACCCACCAATGTGGGAACTCAACAATTTGCGTCACTTTTGAATAGCGTTAAGAATAAAAATAGTCATCAAACCTTTAGCATGTGAACCACTGTATACAGTACATTCTTTTTGAGTTCTTTGCCGGAGTAAGTTTGAGCACTAAGATTGCTTAGCTTGAGTTAGTTCCAACTTCCAAATAGCAGGTGTAAAACTAAAAGAATTTTGTTGCTTTTTGAATGCGATTAAAAATATAAGGTGCTCCACTTGTTGAGGATTGTTTTATTTTGGATATTCATTCTCTTATAAACCGTGCTTAGCTTTGAAGTATTCACTCATAACTTCCATGTTGAACTTATTAGACAAACCTTTTTTTTTGGGAGCTGTGGAAAAGGAGAATGAACTTTTTCTACTGTACCAATATGCCAAAAGATAACAACAACAACAACAACAATGACCCAGTATCATCCCACAAGTGGGGTCTGGGGAGGGTAGTGCGTACGCAGACCTTACCCCTACCCTATAGAGAGACTGTTTCCAATAGATCCTCGGCATCCTTCCCTCCAAGAATTCCCCACCTTGCTCTTGGGGTGACTCGAACTCACAACCTCTTGGTTGGAAGTGGAGGGTGCTTACCATCAGAGCAACCCACCTTGTCAATATGCCAAAAGATAAAAACTAGAAAATAAAAAAATAAAAAGAACAAATGATCCTTGACTCGGGGAGAAAAGAAGGTACATAATTGCTCTTCTCTGAAAGTCTGGCAGGTTGGTATTTTGACTTCCGAAGTGAATATTCTAACATTCCTTGGCAAGTTAACTGAGACGTTCAAAATACCTGAAATTGTCAAACTTGTAGAATCTGGCTTTACTTTGTCCTCACATTTGCTTTGTTTTAGACAAAGTATTCTCTCACGTTTCTCTATAATTGGACTAACATAGCTTGATTATCAGGGACATAATAATGGTGCTACTGGAGGGAGGAAGCCCAAGACAAATTTTGTTGAAATTCGAACTTTTTGGCACCTTTATAGGAGTTTTGACCGGATGTGGATATTTTTTATATTGGCACTTCAGGTATGCTATGTTTTATTTGAAAATCTGCACGCTCTTCTTTCCTTTTCTTAATAGTATAAACTGTGTGGGAACATATTTACAAGGGATGAAAGGTTAAAAGAAGTTGAGGAGAAAGCAGAGACAATAAGGCCAAACAACCATTATAAGTTAGTACAAGCACTCTTTGGAAATGAAACTAATCAGCAGGTCTGAGTGCTACACGTACCCCAGAACATGTTAAGGGATCTGGTGCTTCAAGATAGTGGTCTAGTATTTTGTTGGATATAAGCCGTTATTCTTCTGCAGTACTTAGAAAACCAAACGTACTAAGAATTTAAATCTCCATATAGATGCCACTGAAATGTATAGTTATTCAAATATCCACCCTTGGCTATTTTGTGGTTGAAGAGTAGTGTTATCAAAGGCAAAAAGTGCAAAAAGAAATGCTAAAGTCTGTTGGGAAGGGCAAAGCACAACTAAAGCGTGGTCATTAATGAAAAAGGCATCAATAACTGAGCCCTGGATTCTGAACTAGTGGGGATTGGCTGGATGAATCATCCGAATTCATTCCGCTTTGTTTTTCTGGGTTGGCATTGAATTTAACGGATACTGGACTGAAGAGTTCAGATTCGTTAACTTGACACATGGTATGCCATATATTTACCTTGCATGTCCACAATAAGTCCTCCAATTGACAGTTACCTGATCACTTAGAGTGTTATAAGTTCTTGTTCGGGTATTGTTAAGAATAAGAATATTTTTATAGAAGATATTGAGGTGGTTAATAAATATTAAGGGCTAAACATGCGTTGCCATTATTTTGAGTTGGGTGCTTGGGTTTTTACAATATAAAAAATTATACTTGCAAATATATTGAAGTTCCGTTGTAGCTCATGTCATCTTTATAAAATATTTGTAATGATCTCATTTCACTCCCTCTCAGGCAATGGTTATCATTGCGTGGAATCAGTCAGGATCTTTGTCCGTGATTTTTGATGCGGATGTTTTCAGAAGCGTCTTGAGCATTTTCATAACTGCTGCTATTCTTAACGCGTTGAGAGGTACTTGCATTACCTTATTTAATTTCCTTTCTTTTTCGTCTACCGGGAACTCTTCTATTGAAAGTGTAAGGAGTGCATCTAGATTTTACCACTTTTGGTACTGTGACTGTATTTCATTCGGAAGCTGAGCGTTGGTGATATATGTGCTTTCTGCAGCTACTTTGGACATAATTCTTAGTTTGAGAGCTTGGAGGAGCTTAAAGTTTACCCAGATTCTTCGCTACCTTCTGAAATTTACATTTGCCGCATTCTGGGTTGTTGTCATGCCTGTTGCTTATTCAAAGTCTGTTCAGGATCCAGGGGGAGTTTTGAGAATCTTGAGTAATTTGGGAGGTTATATTGAAAATGAGTCACTGTATTACTACTGTGTTGCTATTTACTTGATACCAGAGATATTGGCTGTCTTTCTATTTTTCTTCCCTTTCTTGCGGAAATCCATGGAGCGTTCAAATTGGCGAATCATCACCCTCCTTATGTGGTGGGCTCAGGTCAGCATATTTATGCTTTGGTACTTGTATGGACAGTTCTGTCACATTTTTCTAATAGCTATAATGTTTCCAGCCTAAGCTTTATGTTGGAAGAGGCATGCACGAAGACATGTTCTCCCTTTTAAAGTAAGAACTCATTTGCCTTATATCTTTACACATATAAAACAAGCCTTGTTTGATAGCATTTCTATTCTTCTGTTCCTTTCATATTTGTTTTTGGTATTCTGTGTGTGGATGTAGGGCAAGGCTAATGGGTTGTAGTGAATACTCGTAATCATGTTTGGTGCAGCGAACTGATTTAACATTTCATTCCCTCATTTTATTTGCTCAGGTACACTCTCTTCTGGATCATGCTCATCATTAGCAAGCTCGCATTCAGCTACTATGTTGAGGTAATGTTTTTCCTTAAGCTCCATTACTCCCTTTCTCCTTGTAAATCCATTTTAGCATGTCTGAGGAATGGTTATCTTTATGACTACCTTATTCCACGTGTGAGAAAAAATAAATTTTAAAAAATATGTAAACAAAAAACTTGTATAACCGTCACGGGTTCCTACATAACATGCAATCCATGTGATTCTGACGTGACGGCTATGTCATCAAAAGGTTGTCTTAATGACACTGTCGACGTGGCTTGCCACGTCATTAGACCGTTGTGAATAGACTTGTCCACGTTGCATTCTACTTCCGCATAACCGCTATGGTATGTTCATTCAATGTGGCTTTTCCGAAAGGACTACCACACATTATTCAACTCTATCTGCGACACCTTTTGTCCCTTTAGAAGTATTGGTTATTTAGTTCTAGCTGTTCAAACTAAGATGTTCTTAGAAACTATGGTGCATGGTTGGCTTGCACTACAAGGTTAGGGATCAGTTTTTCTGATGTTGCACTTTAATGTCAATTCTGAATTATTTTTAAGACCAATTTCTATCTCAATAGACTAATAGGTACTACTTCAGAAGCATTACTTAAGACTAACGGTTGTTATTTGCAACTTCAATTGGCAAAAGCGTCCACTCCCTTTGCTTCTTCAAGAAGAAGAAAATGAAAGAAAGTCACGATGAAACTTCAATTTTCCTCAGATCTCTCTATGTCCTTTCAGTACGTGATGGTTCTTAATCGGATTGTTCTTGTTTCCTCAGTGTCTCTTTTTGCTTTTCCCTGCAGATATTGCCGTTAGTGCAGCCTACCAAGACAATTATGGATATAAGAATCACAAGCTTTGACTGGCATGAGTTCTTTCCACATAGTAAGTCTTTGTCCGAAAATCTTTGACCTTGCTTTGTTGCCAACGTGTGCTTAATCATTTCGAATTTGAATGTTATTCAGTGCCACATAACATTGGAGTAGTGATTGTCATATGGGCGCCAATTCTTCTGGTATGTTATGGAAGAAAAACCACTTGAGAATGACAATCTGATGTTGAGTTCTAAGAGATGTGGATTGCCTGTAGGTCTATTTCATGGACACACAAATTTGGTATGCTATATTCTCTACAATTGTTGGAGGGATCTATGGTGCATTCAGCCACCTCGGCGAGGTTGGTTAATTCTATTGAAGCGATGAATGGTTTCTTGGTCTGAATTATTCTGGTTCCTCTTGAAAAAATTGTCACACTGTTAACTATTTCTACTTTTTTGTTTTTCAGATAAGGACGCTAGGGATGTTACGATCACGATTTGAGTCAATTCCTTCAGCTTTTAGTGAACGTCTTGTGCCATCTTCAAAAGCTGAAAGAAAACATAGATATCAGGTAGCACTTACTTATATATTTGATGCTCTCATATTCTTGCATCTTACAAATCCTTTGTCCTTCTTGAACTATTTTTGTTCTGCTGAACTTTGTGTTACTGTGGTAGGATGATTCTTTGGAAAGGAAGAACATTGCGAAGTTCTCTCAGATGTGGAATGAGTTCATACTTTCCTTGCGGATGGAGGATCTCATCAACCATAAGTGGGGACTATGCCTGAAGTTCATTATGCTCCGAACTTAGTGAATAGATTTTGGTAGTTATGCACTTTAAAATTAAGTTGGTGATTCCTTTGTTGCTGTGAACTGCCAGGGAAAGAGATCTGCTTCTTGTACCCTATTCATCAAGTGAAGTCTCTGTTATTCAGTGGCCTCCTTTCTTGCTCGCTAGTAAGGTGATACTTGATTCCTGTTGTTTATTTTAGATCATTGCGAAATTCCTTTTTTGGCTCAGTTTTTTCACCTGATTCTTATTAGATTCCAATAGCACTGGATATGGCAAAAGATTTCAGGGGAAAAGAAGATGCTGACCTGTTCCGGAAGATTAAAAGTGATGATTTTATGCGTTCTGCAGTGATTGAATGCTATGAGACACTCATATATTTGCTGGTCGGCATTCTGGAAAACAAAGATGACAAGATGTAAGGCATTTTCAAGTACTATTTCTTATTTATTTTTCGGACTATCTAATGCTGAAGCTTCAGGTCCATACTTGTCATACAGTTTTCCCGTAATTTGTCGAGAAGAAGCCATATGACCACTTGGAATTTGGTCTCTTTTATAGGGTTGTGGAGCAGATACGGAAAGAAGTAGATGACAGCATTCAAGAAAAAAGGTTCTTAAGGAAATTTCGGATGAGTGGGTTGCCCTTACTGAATGATAAATTGGAGAGATTCTTGAATCTGCTGGTTAGTGCAATACATGTATTTGCACAAACACAACTAACTAGTTCTAAATGCTTCCTTCTGTATTTTTCTACTTTTTGAAGAAATTGTGGATGTTGAGTTGTCTGCTAGTACGTTCTGTGTGTTTAATATGGTACTTACAGGTGACTGATTACGAAGATGAAGAGGCGAAAAGATCCCCTATGATTAACCTTATCCAAGATATCATGGAAATTATCATTCAAGATGTTATGGTTGATGGCCATGAGTAAGTTCTTGACAGAAAGTAGTTTTCTCAGAGAACACGAGATTTACACAATCAAGTCTGCATTGTAATGAGCATCTTCAATTTTGATGTACAATTTATATTTTCTGTTCTTTTTCCCCCTAGAATTCTGGAGAGAGCTCACCGGGCTGACAGAAAGGAGCAGATATTTGAAAGGATAAATATCTATCTTACTCATAACAGATCTTGGAGGGAAAAGGTATTTTGAAATCTGAGCTTTGTTTCTTTGTTAATTCTTTAATCACGCTCTTATATCTTACTAATGCTTTTTATCTGGCTCTCCTGTACCACATTTGTTCTATAGGTTATCAGGCTTAATTTATTGTTGACTGTGAAAGAGTCTGCAATTAATGTGCCAACGAATTTGGATGCTCGCCGTCGAATGACCTTTTTCGCAAACTCCCTATTTATGAAAATGCCAGATGCTCCAAAAGTTCGTAATATGCTTTCTTTCAGGTTAGTTCTGAGCTAGAATTAAAGGACCTTTATTGCTTTGCTGGTGAATTTTATGTCTCTCTTCTTTACGAAGCATTCCCTACATCCCACTGGGATTACACTGAGTCATAGTATTTTTCAGTTTTTTTAAACTGCCCGACATAAACCCGCACCGCACCGCTTAAGTTTTTTTTTTTTTTTGTTCTTTCTTTTTCACTTTGTTATTTGTCAAAACGCATGCAAATTTAACATGTTTCAAATTTTAATATCTCGGTTGGATTTTTCTGTTTCATGTTTTTAAAAAAAATGAAGTATCTATGAAGAATATTAATCATTCTTAAAAACTTCTTGTCCAACTCCTTTAGACTTATCAAGTAAATTCTTTAGGAGCCCCCGGGGCCTAGCTCAAGTGATAAAGGGTGGTGGATTTGTGTCTCAGGTCACAGGTTCAAGCCCCCACACCATGCAAAGCAAAACCTGGTATTTAAGTGGAGAAGGGTAGAGGGGCGGGCCCATTATCCACAGAGTTTCGAAGGCTGCGGTTGGTCCAAAGGATCGGCCCCAGACAAATTTCTCGTTTATCAAAAAAAAGAAAAAAGAAAAAGTAAATTCTTTAAGATAATATTTAATTTACACGAATATAATTATTTTTACATACAACTACAACAACACAGTGTAATCTCACAAGTGGGGTCTGGGGAGGGTAGGATGTACGCAGCCTTACCCTTACCCTGAAAGTGCAGAGAGACTGTTTCCAATAGACAATTTTTACGTATTGCAGAGAAAATTATAATTTGAAACAACCAATCAAAACCAATAAAGATGCCAACAATTAAACTGAAAACTAAGAAAACAAACTAATAGGAAAACAGGACAACATATTCCAGTCCTGTACATGATTGATATCTTAAAGTTAATAAACCAAAGCAATTTTCTCTCATATTCGTTGTGTAGACTGGGAATACCGATTTCATTAAGGGTGATTATGATTATGTGACAATATTATATTATACAAAGGGTAAGGAACTAGCGATAAAATCAGTTTAATGGCGATTCCAACCCGCACCCGCATCAGAGCTCCCCCACCCCACCCCGCATAAGCTTCAGCGCCATTACCATCCGTAAAGCTATGAATCTTGTAGTGACACAAAGCAAACCTTTGTTGAATTTGTTACTGATTGGGCTGAATGCTGACTCTTTCAGTTTTCATCATCTTCCAACTTACAGTTTAAGTGAACAATAAATTAGAAGATGCTTGTCCCACTATTATGCTCCATATACAACTTGAATGGATCTTTAATTGTAGAGGAAAGTGCTCACTCTTTCATTTTGCAACTCACTGTTCCATTAAAAATGCAACTAAGAGTAAACTGTTCGTAAATATGATATTTTGAGTTTGTAGTACTTAAAACTATAGTTTGAAGTATGAGTAGTTAGTTGAAATTGTGACATCAAGTCAGCGGCGGATCCACCTCCCTACTTACGGGTTCACGTGAACCCAGTAGATTTTGTACAAACAACGTAAATGTGTTCAAAAAATTTACTAAATATGTATAAATGTTTGAATGCAAACCCAGTTACTATTGAAAATTTACTCGAGGTCGTTACAGGGACCCATAAACATTAAATCCTGGATCCTCATCTGCATCAAGTATGGCATGATATAGAATATTGTATGATTATAATACTTTGAACATTGGACAGAGAAATTATTTCTATAATGATAAAATGCGAGTTCCTTAAGAATGACTAAAAAGAAGAGCATATCAAGTTTTGGGGATAAAGGGAGTACACTCCCTTATTAATAGGTTTAGAAAAGCAGTTATCAACAGATGCTTGTCCTCTGTTATGGACACACCGACACCGTACAGATACTTGACAGCTGCGGTATGAGGATTTTGAGGGGAAAAAACGACAATAGAAAAGAAATTTGTGTAGAAAATATGGGGACTCACTTTCATATATTAAATGAACGACAACAGGGACTTGAGAAACTTCTTCTTTCGTTTGTTCACTTAATTGGTTCTGAAAACACCAATTCTCTACTTACCATGCGTGTTACTTTTGAATTCTTCCTCTAAATATCTTATAGTGCTTGATATTCATGTTTCATACTATTTTCTCATGTTGCAACGACGTGTCTGCTTGTTCTGCTGCAATTTCAGAACTGATTTCAATATTTTTGTTTATTGTCCAGTGTCTTGACTCCTTATTATAATGAAGATGTTCTCTATTCTGATGAGGAACTTAACAAGGAAAATGAGGATGGTATTACCACTTTGTTTTACCTTCAGAAGATATATCCAGGCGAGTGTGTAATCTGTGGCTTGTTAATTGCTGTATCACATTGCAACACAGATAAAGCACTTAACTTAGTTGTTTTTATTTGACCATGAAATAGATCAATGGAAAAATTTTGAGGACCGCATCAATGATCCTAAGATGGGATGCTTAAATAAAGACAGGAATGAATTGATTCGTTACTGGGTATCTTACAGAGGACAGACACTTGCAAGGACAGGTAAATAGCAATAACATCTTTGATATTTCATGCAACTTCTGACAGTATATTTTGTTTTCACTCAACTGAGCACTCTTCTTCTATTGTGCTCGTGAAATTCCAGTGAGAGGAATGATGTACTACAGGGAGGCTCTTGAGCTTCAGTACTTTCTAGATTTTGCAGAGGACAAAGGTGCTACTTGAATCTTTTTGTTTCATTGTGTACTGATACATACATGAGACTGTGAGTTGGATGTGGTTGGTGCTAACTATCTACTTTTTACTTTGTAGCAATTTTTGGAGGTTATCGGATCATTGATATGAATCAAACAGATTACAGAGCACTGAAGGAGCGTGCACAGGCATTGGCAGATCTGAAGTTCACCTATGTTGTGTCTTGTCAGATCTATGGTGCTCAGAAGAAATCCAGTGAACAGCGAGACCGTAGTTGTTATGTCAATATTCTGAATCTCATGTTGACGTAAGTTGGAATATCTGAGTACTCTACTAGTTGGAAATAGGGGGAACCGTTAATTATATTGTCAACCTTTCAGGTATCCATCTTTGCGTGTTGCTTACATAGATGAGCGTGATGAAACTGTTAATGGGAAGTCCGAGAAGGTTTACTACTCCGTACTGGTGAAGGGAGGTGATAAATTGGATGAGGTATGAGTGTGACTGCGAAGGAAAAGAAAGAAACTTTTTTACTAAATGCTTTTTTATCAATGATTTGTTATTTGCGCAAAAATTTTCTTTACTAAGGTAAGATCTTTCTGTCTTCATATAACTGGAATAAGCAGTGTTTTCTTGTGCTACCATGCTAGGAAATATACCGTATCAAGCTTCCTGGTCCTCCTAAAATTGGGGAAGGGAAACCTGAAAATCAAAATCATGCCATCATTTTTACTCGCGGAGAAGCATTACAAACCATAGATATGAATCAAGTAAGTCTCAATTTTTTCTGCTTCTTCATTATAATGTACGAGGAGTCTTACTCCTTGTTCTTCTAGGATAATTATTTTGAAGAAGCTTTCAAGATGAGGAATGTATTGGAGGAATTCTTGAAGCCTCATAGGCAGCGAAAACCTACAATACTAGGTTTAAGGGAGCATATTTTTACCGGAAGGTTTGCAATATTTGATGTTACAAGTCCTTGATAGCTCACATGGTTATAGAAGTGCTTACTGTGTCCTTTGTGTTGTAGTGTCTCTTCGCTTGCTTGGTTCATGTCCAATCAGGAGACCAGTTTTGTAACCATTGGACAAAGAGTTTTGGCAAACCCATTAAGGTGAGTCTTCTTACTGACCTTCAAATGAAGTAGGTTCTCCACCGATACAGAGTAGGTCACCAGAAGCTGCTAATGCTCGTTACATATAGATCATTAAGTAGAAGCTTTATTTGATGCTTCTTCCTGTGGCCTCTTGCCTTTCCAACTGTCTGCGAGCATACCTTTTATTCCAATTGCGGTGAAATGGTTACTACATTATTTTTATTGCAATTAACTCGTGCTACTTTATTGTTTTGATTTTCTCTCTTTTCTAAGATTGAATCATAACTTCTGTTTTTACTCTTTTTAAATTTCACAGGGTAAGATTTCATTATGGTCATCCTGATATTTTCGACAGAATCTTTCACGTAACAAGGGGTGGTGTTAGTAAAGCTTCTAAAACAATTAACCTAAGTGAAGATATTTTTTCAGGTGAGATAGTATTCTTTAACAGTGGCAGTGCTACGGCATTTTTTGGGTACTTAACTGGGGTGCATCTTCAGGTTATAATTCAACTTTACGAGGAGGATTCGTAACACATCATGAATACATCCAAGTAGGGAAGGGTCGTGATGTGGGGATGAATCAGATCTCTCAATTTGAGGCAAAGGTGGCAAATGGAAACGGAGAACAGACACTGAGCCGTGATGTCTATAGGCTTGGGCGTCGATTTGACTTCTACAGGATGTTGTCATTCTACTTCACCACAGTTGGGTTCTACTTCAGTAGCATGGTATGCAAACTGCTCTTAGTTCTATGCTTACACTTCATTACATGAAATCCTTTGACTATCTGACTGATGGAATCAGGTAGGGTTTCTGGCTAGCTGTTGTGGTAAAAAAACTAAGTCAACAACAATATTTTGCACGAGCGAACAGTGGTAGCTGATATAGCATAACTGATGCATGACATTATCTATATAGCTGAAATATTACCAAAGAAAAGTAATGAGAAATAAATTTTTTGGAAAGTAACAGAAAAGCACATACTTATAGATTCATGCAGCGTCTCTTTATTTTTTTTGGAGGCTTGATAAAGCGCTGATGATTATGTAGTGAACTTTGCGTAAACATTTAAGAGGCTAATTTTTAAGGCACATTATTTAAGCTTCAATCTGTTTATCTTGATTGAGATGAATGTTTAGAACTGCTTCAAGCAGTTTGTGTGTTTGTGCTCTCCAAACAGTCCCAGAGAGTGGTTCCCCATTTCTGACATCTCTCTCTCTCTCTCTCTCTCTCTTTTGTTTATACCCTATCTTCCGGCATTCCTAAAACAGAAGGGAGAAAATCAGAAATTAGGACCCATGAAACTATGTACTGGGTCTCATGATTTAGTACAGATGTGAAGCCTCATGCTCCTTGCACATTTTGTTTCTGAACGTTTTGTATCTGTTCATGAGTATGCAGTAAACAAATTTAGGACACAGTTCTAAGTAACAAATTATTTCACCATCAGATCGTAGTTCTAGTATTTGGAATACAAAATAGGATAAAGAAAATAAGTCCTGGGCTTGTCCCTGCATTTATTCCTTGTGACTTGCAGCTCTACTACTGTACTATATGAAAGATTAATTTTCATTAAAAAGCTAACCTAATTCCTTCAGCTGTACATAAAATCATAAACTTGGTTAAATGGTGAAAACTGGACTTCATATGTTTAAGTATTTCATTCATGTGAATGAATTGAGCTCTCTATGCAGACTATGTTGTACTTACTCCTACTGCTGATTTTCTTACCTTTAGTTATCTTAAAGGAAGTCTAGATACTTTTATTTTCTCTTGTTTCTGAACTAGCAGTAGTTATCCAGTCCTCGAAAAAAATTGAGCTTCTGTCTCCTTCAGTTTCAAGCTTGTTGTTGCCATTTATTTCTGCTGCAACCGGAGTTTTATTCTGGAGTCTAAATTTTCCAGGTTACTGTGCTTACTGTCTATGTGTTTCTCTATGGACGCCTATATATGGTCTTGAGTGGGTTGGAAAGGCGAATTTTGGAGGATCCTACAGTTCGTCAGTCCAAAGCACTTGAAGAGGCTATGGCTACGTCGTCTGTATTTCAGCTGGGATTGTTGCTTGTACTCCCTATGGTAATGGAAATTGGGCTGGAGAGAGGATTTCGCACGGCCCTCGGTGATTTTATAATTATGCAGCTGCAGCTTGCATCTGTATTTTTTACATTCCAACTCGGAACAAAAGCACATTATTACGGTAGAACAATCTTGCATGGAGGTTCTAAATATCGAGCTACTGGTCGTGGCTTTGTTGTTTTTCATGCAAAGTACGCAGATAACTACAGGATGTATTCTCGCAGTCACTTTGTCAAGGGGCTTGAGCTGTTTATGCTGTTAATTGTCTATGAAGTCTATGGGGAATCATATCGCGATTCACAGTTGTATTGGTTTGTTACTGTTTCAATGTGGTTCTTGGTAGCTTCCTGGTTGTTTGCTCCTTTTGTCTTCAATCCATCTGGTTTCGACTGGCAAAAAACGGTAGATGATTGGACAGATTGGAAGAGGTGGATGGGAAATCGTGGAGGTATTGGGATTTCGCCGGATAAAAGTTGGGAATCTTGGTGGAATGGAGAGCAGGAACATCTAAAACACACAAATTTTAGGGGGAGAGTGATTGACATAATCCTTTCCTTCCGCTTTTTTATTTACCAATATGGAATTGTCTATCACCTTGATATAGCTCATGGCAGCAGAAGTTTACTGGTAAGAGCTTTACTTGTCATTCTTTCCTTTTAACTTTTGTTTCTCCTTTTTGGAGAAGAGTCTTACGGTTTCCATTAAATCATCTCATACAGGTGTATGGACTTTCTTGGTTTGTTATGCTAACCGCTCTTCTCGTCTTAAAGGTATTTACCTCTTAACATGCTTGACACATTACAACTTAACTAAACTAATATATAGGAAGTGGCCGAAGGAATCACATTTACCATAGTCTTACTGTTGATGGAGTTGAAATGCTGTTTAAACAGTTGCAAAGTTCTATCTTTCCCGTTTTTTTTTTTTTTTTTTTGATGAAGTAATAGAGCTTTCATTAAAAGGCATCAAGTAGATGCAGACAAAAATTACTATTGAGTAACAGGTGACTGCTCAGATACAAAAATTAATCTATAACTAAGGAGCAGACACCTTCCAAAAGTTGTTCACAGCTAGATAGAGGGGCTTGGTTAAGCCAGATTGCAAAGTTGTATCTTCCTAGTTATGTCTATTTTACGGAATATCTAGTTTTTTTAATTGCAAAATATCTGCTTCCTCGACAGTATCTATCTTCATATTGCACCTTTCTATATGCTTGAACTGGATGTGCGAAATATTATGAAAACAATTATGCATATGCTTATGTTGGCCTAAATGTGTTTCTATCTTGCTTGCTATAGATGGTATCAATGGGCAGACGAAGATTTGGGACTGATTTTCAGCTCATGTTCAGAATTCTGAAAGCACTTCTATTCCTTGGTTTCGTATCTGTCATGACCGTGTTATTTGTTGTTTGCGGCCTCACCATAACTGATCTATTTGCTGCCATTCTTGCCTTTGTACCGACAGGCTGGGGCATTCTTCTTGTAAGTTCATTTCTTCTTCTATCATTTTTGTTCTATTTACTTGCTAATATGGTTCGTTCTCGGGCTGTGGTGAAATAGCAAAATTTCAATTTACAACCCCCAGGGGCGGTGCCGCCAAGTTCATCTGATGCGGAGCATAAATTTGTGTGTAAAAATATACTAAAATTGTAACAAATAGTAGGTCTGAACCGATAACCTTAAAAAAACAATGAGTTCAATATTAAAATTTTTACTCGTGAACCATAGAGCTTAAATCCTGGATCCAGTTTGGTTTACATTGAAACTTTCTCTTAATGTTGTTTTCCAATTCATGGAATCCTACGATAGCAACTTAAAGCTGAAATGTACATTTTCAAAGAATAGTAAATTCTTTGATGATATATACTTATATATCTTTCTTCATGTGAGTTGACAGATTGGTCAGGCATGCAGGCCATGTTTTAAGGGGCTGGGAGTTTGGGATTCAGTAATGGAATTGGCAAGAGCATATGAATGCATTATGGGACTGTTCATATTTGCGCCAATTGTAGTATTATCTTGGTTCCCATTTGTATCAGAGTTCCAGACGCGCCTGCTCTTCAACCAGGCTTTCAGTAGAGGTCTCCAGATATCAATGATCCTTGCAGGGAAGAAAGCATCAAATTCTTGAACATTTTTTGTCTATTGTTTAGCACAGTTTACAGTATTTTTTCTTTACTGAATGCACAAAGAAATCTTTTATTCTATAGGGTTCAATCATATGTTCCAAATCCAATAGGGTGTAAAAATATTTTGTAGCAAGTCTTGAAAATATTACATACAGTTAATTGTTTATATACTTGGATACCAATCTATAGGATTTGTAGCCTCTATTTAATATTATTTATTACCCGTGGTTTCAGTCAAGGCCTCAGTTGATATGCTTTTCAGTGGCCTTTATCACCAAACTGGTCAAAATTAAAGAATGTTGTATTGAAGTTTTCGACCATCTTAAAAATTATCAGATGCTCCTATTTTTTCTTCCTGGTCAATAGTCACAGGAGTTAACAAACTTTTCATCTTAGTTTATTTTCTTAACAATGATAAATTACTCTATTTTGTTTCAATATTAAATAATTTGTCTTTTCAATGTAAATCAAGTGTTTCATCACTAAAACTAAAAGTTATATAAATCTCACGTTTATCTATATATAGATATAGGGGACCTAGTGTACGTATAACAAATATTATCATATAATCTTGTCTAATTCACATCGTTTATATTAATCCATTACTTCGGCTAGGTTCTCTAATAACTCCTTTATCTTTGGTGAATTTAGCGTCTGATATAATTTAATATCCAGTTTGCTCAAAAAACATAATATAATATCCCGTTTGTTAAAAAAATATTCTGAATATCAAAGCCCAAAATAATTTACTCATAAAATTAATTTATGATAATAATAATTCAATAACTGGAGTGAAGAATCTGGTACTTACAATGGCTACTACATTTTTACACGTATTTGCCTAATGCTGCTCAAATTTGGAACAATTAGAATTAGAAGATTAATATTGATCCCTAGTCGGCACTGACTCTTTTTATTTATTTATTTATTTATTTTTCGTTCTGTCTTCTTTCTGGCATCGCAATCAACATGCAAGACAGCCACCAGCCAAAATTCCAGATTCTGATGTGATTTTAATTTATATGTAGTCACTTGAAGCAGCAATAAGGGTGTTATCATCTGATGCTAAATGTCTCTTTTCATACTAATTATAATATACATATCTGTCCCAATTAAAGGAGAAATACTTGCAAATAATTGCTCCATCTGTCCAAATAATTGCATTGACGATATGGTTCAAGGAGCTAATAATTGTACAATTAAACTTTATATTTGCAAGATATGAATCATAACTCTAACAATAAAATAACAGTTTTAAATAAGAAAATACATTTAAATTCAGTACATTAATAAAAAGATAGAAGGTTGAGCTTTGTAGGTGATCACGCTCGACTGTGTCTAATAAAAGACTAAGCGGGCGTTGCAAATATAGTCCGGAGTATTATGCTCAAAGTCGAATCCCACGGGGAATTAACGTATCAAGAGGAGCTTTTAAAATACTAAATTTTTATTAGTCAACCTCCTCAAACTTTATGAATAACAATTGGTGGTGTGATTACTACTACAACTAACCGAATCTATAAAACTAAGAGTAACTAACAAGCAATTGTAAACAATTGGAATAACGGTCTAAGGTAATGGTTTTCCCCGTTGTTGATTCCCCTAGTTGTATGTTTCCTA
>ML292703.1:9831-30319 GCA_005239495.1 Nicotiana undulata | reverse complement strand
ACCCAAACCCCCCCCCCCCCCCCCCAAACCCCTCATTCTCCTCTCACACTCCGCCGTCACACTTCACTCTCCTCTCCATATCCTCTCTACCCTAACCCTAATCCTACCTTGACGTTGCTTGCCTGTCGTCGACTATGGTGGATTACCACCATCCTCCAGCCTTAACGACTCTCCTACGCCGGGATCTTTGCTATCCTTGAGGTCCTCAAGAGACCAGGGGCCAGTCCACTCACACCTGGGCCTGTCCTCACCAGTATCAAGCCACCATGGCTCGATTTGAGTAAGATCGTCCTATTTATTTGGCTAAACCTATCGTTTCTAAGCCAATATTTCTATCTTTGGGTTATTTTCTCGAAACCCTAATCTCATCTCCTAAACGTTTTTAGATCTGTAACAGATCTGAGAAGAATCAAACTGTTTTTACTTATTTTTATGAGAAACCTTCTGGTTTTCAAAGTGTCGCTTCATTTTTTTCGTAATTAGGGTTTCTGAAACCTTTTATTCAAAATGATTTCTGAATTTTTAGTGTTTATTCCCTGATTCTTGTGTGTTTAATCGATTTTTTAAGTCTCCCTTTAACCCTAGCTAGTTATGTTGAAACCCCTAAATTTTTAGCACTATGTTTGGATTCTGAGTTCGTCCTTGTTGTTTGTCCATTCAATTCTGCTATGTGTTTTATTCTCATGAATAATGCTTCGTTTAATTTGAATATTTTGTGATTTTACCCTAGTATATCTTATTAGGGTTTCATATTTGATTCTTCTTGTTTATACTTTGTTTACTTGCTTATTCATGGAAAATCTATATTATTTTCCTTAAGACCAGTGTTATTTTGTATCCCGGATTCATTGATTTTCTATGGTGATACTTGTGTGCTGATTTCCCCCAGTTATTTCCATATTTTACAGTCTTTAAATTATCTCCTACATTATTATGAGATTAACCGTGATACTCATTGATTCTTACTACTTATTTCCTTAATTGAACCTTGGTGTATCTAACCCTAATTACCTACCCTGTACCTAGATTATTTGATTTCTTTCCTCAATTGGTTCTTGCTCTTTACCATTGGTAAATTACTCCCTTAATTAAGAGAAGACTTTACTGATTTTGTTCTTAATTGATTATGTGACTCTCCAATTACCGAATAATTTATTGCTTACCTTATTTGTCTAGCTCTCATTTGCTATATATTCCCTCTTCAACTCTCACTAACACACGAACACTAGTTCAACAACTCTCTCTTAGACTTAAAGCTTTCTGTTCTTTCTTGTTACTTGCTACTTCTATTGAACTAGCCGGCTTTAAGCAAAGGCTAGTTATTGAACTAAATTGCTCTATACTTTGTGTCTGCTTTCCTTAAATGGTATGTTCTGATTTAATTCCAAGTTCAAACTGTACGCGTTCTCATACTGCTTTAGTTTGCTAATTTCCAGTCTATTCCTGCATATTTTTTGTTGTTCAAAATGTATTTAGCATGCTTGAATCTTTGTTTAACTTAGCTTACATGGGTTCTGCCCTGTTCAACTTATGATTAACATGTCTGATGACTTCCCTATTGCTCTCTCTAGCATGTCTCAATCTGACTCTACTCCATGCTTGCATATTTGATTGTTTGTCTGTTGTTTACTCAGTTTCTGATATTAACCTGCTTCGCTAAGTTATTTACTATCCTTAAGTACTTCTGATTCTATGTTTAACTCTGTTTAGTACAACTATGTTCTCAATTGTCTGTTCAAAAATCCATATGTCTATAGCTGTATGACTAATTCCTTAAATCCTATAAACTCTAAGAAAACTTCTATGCTCTTAGTGTTATATTCTATGTGTCCCCAACTCCCATACCCCCTAAGTGAAATCTGTATTTGAATAGTGATGTCTAAACTGTTTGCTGATTTCTCACAAGTTCACACTACTTTTTTTCAAAACTGTTTTCTTACTAATCACTTCCTATTTTTCATAAAACCTCTTTACTTAATTGAGTCATTTCAATACTGTTTTTCATATCAAAACCTTTTCAAAACTATGGCAAGTACTATCATTATGCACGCCTGATTTATAATCAGGAGACTACATGACATCTAGTGTTGTTTCCTTCTTCCTGAATCTAGATCGTGCATAGAGTTGAGGCTTTAGTGTTTATATCTAATATTAACCTTATTTTTTTCAGCGATGCCTTAGACTAGGAAGCAATCGATTAGTAGACGGCTTGATATAGCTGCGGGATAGGGTACCAGTCAAGTGCCTCAAGCCAGAGCAGGCCAATTTGAGGATCAGAGTGAGATGTCGTCTCATACCTCATATACTCTTTCTCGTCTAGAAGATATTAGAAGGAACCCAGCACCACCAGTTCCTATGTCTGGCCCAACAGACCAGGATATGCGGAGTGCAGTGCAGTTGTTGACTAGCTTGGTAGCTGCTCAAGCTTAAAGGCAGAATACCGGTGTTGTTGATAAATCGGATAGTACGAGAGTTTGTGATTTTATTAATCTAGACCCTCCAGTGTTTACAGGATCAGACCCCAAGGAGGACCCACAAACTTTTATTGACCAGGTTCATCGTACATTGCGGATTATGCATGCTACAGATATAGAGGTAGTAGAGTTGGATTCTTATCGGTTACGTGATTTAGCGGGTTTTTGGTATGATAGTTGTGAGAGATCCAGAGGTTTGAACGCCCCTCTAGCTGTGTGGAAGGAATTTTCTAAGGCCTTTCTTCGTCACTATTTGCCCGTTGAGATACGACGAGCTCGAGCTGATAAGTTCTTGAACCTTAGACAAGGTAATATGAGTGTGCGAGCGTATAGCATGCAGTTTGATTCTTTAGCAAGGTATGCTCCTCATATGGTGGGCAAGATGAGTGATAGGGTGCATATGTTCGTGAACGGTTTGGGACCACATCTGATAAATGAGTGCACGACAGCCTCCTAGGTGGAGGGCATGGATATTTCCCGTATTCAGGCTTATGCCTAGACCCTAGAAGATCGTAAGCTCCAGCAAAGGGCAGATAGGGAGCAGAATAGGGGCAAGCATAAGAGGGTGAAATTTGTAGGGTATTCTCATGACTTCAGAGGTAGTGTTAGGCCCCAGTCTTCGAGGAGTTTGGCGCCAGTTGTAGCTAGTGCTCCTCCACAGTTATAGAGGCCTCGGTATGATCGATTTACCTATTCTGGTCCAAGTCTGATTTCGCGGGCATCAGGCTCGCAATATCATAAGGATACTAGTCAGACGAGACCCCTAACACCACGTTGTGATCAGTGTGGTAAGACCCACTTTGGACTGTGCCGTTGAGGTTCTTATGCGTGCTATTCTTGCGGTTAGCCTGGCCATATAATACGTGATTGTCCTAACAGAGAAGGGGGTGGTATGGATCAACCAACTGGATCTGTGTATGGTTCTTCCTCATCAGTTCGACCTCCAGCACGGGGTTTTCAGTAGTCGACACGTCATGGTAGAGGTAGAGGTGTAGTGCCGAGTTCGAGTGGTGCTCAAAATCGAACATATGCTCTAGTAGGTTGACAGGATCTCGAGGCATCTCAGGATGTTGTTACAGGTATATTGTTTGTGTTTTCTTATGATGTATATGCGTTGATTGATCCGGGATCTAAATTATCATATGTTACACCTTTTGTGGCTAATAAGTTTGGCGTTGAACCTGAATTGATAAGTAAACCACTTGAGGTGTCTACTCCGATAGGAGATTCTGTGATTGCTAGAAGGGTATATAGAGGTTGCACAATGATGATTTGTAGTCATCAAACTTTGGCGAATTTATTTGAATTAGAAATGGTTGATTTCGATGTGATAATGCGAATGGATAGGTTTGCCTCATGCTATGAAAATGTTGATTGTTATACGAAGATGGTTAGGTTTCAATTTCCTGATGAACCCGTCACCGAATGGAGAGGGAACATTGCTACGCCAAAAGGTAGGTTTATTTCCTATCTTAAGGCAAGGAAGATGATCTCAAAAGGGTATATTTATCATCTCGTTCCCGTTAGGGATGTGGAGACGAAGCCGCCTACTCTACAATCAATCCCCGTGGTCAATGAATTTCTAGATGTTTTCCCAGATGAACTTCCAGGCCTTCCTCCTGAAAGGGAGATTGAGTTTAGCATTGATGTATTTCCTAACAGTCAACCCATATCTATTCCTCCGTACAGGATGGTCCCGGCAGAGTTACGAGAGTTGAAGGCGCAGTTGAATGACTTGTTGGATAAGAGCTTCATTAGGCCTAGCACTTCACCTTGGGGTGCGCCAGTCCTGTTCGTGCGGAAGAAAGACGGGTCGTTACAGATGTGTATCGACTATCGACCTGAATCTCTGAAGTGCCACTGTATATGTATACCTATTATACTTACATATATACAATGCTTCTCTTGAATACTCTTATCCATATAATATGATGCATGATTGCCCAACTGATCAGTGGTAACTGCCCGACCGGCCGTAGCACGGTGGTAACTGAATATGCATGACTGCCCAACCGGTGGAAAATAATGATACATAGCTGCCCAACCGGTGGTGACTGCCCGACCGACCGTAGCCCGGTGGTAAATGTATAACTGCCCGACCGATCATAGTTCGGTGGTAAATGAATATGCATGACTGCCCAACCGGTGGTAAATAATAATACATAACTGCCCAATCGGCGGTAACTGCCTGACCGACCGTAGCTTGGTGGTAAATGAATATGCATGAAGATGTGTTTATCACTATATTATAAACATTAACATATTTATCAAACCTCAATAGGGAACTAGATACATACTTAGACATTTTACTAGAAATTAGACTTATTGTGACGGTTCCAAAACCGTTGTGGCAGGCTTTATAACAGTTGCCATAGAGATATTACGACAGTTTCACGACCGCTACAACATGTATCGTCGCATAGCTCTATGGCGACGGTTCTGTGTAACGGTTTTCAAACCATTGCACAAGATGGTCTATTGCAACGGTTATTCTTTGAATGATGGTGCGACGTTTTTTATTCTATTAGAACGGTTAAAAACCGTTGCAATAGAGTTTGTTATCAACTGGTGTTAAGGCTATTGCTACAGTTATTTTATACTATTGCAACGGTTAATTATACTAATGAGATGGTTAATATATACTATTGCAACGGTTAATTAATGCTAATGAGACGGTTACTATATACTATTGCAACGGTCACTTTTGGCTTATGTGATTTGGGGGCTCATGCTATTGCAACAGTTATTTTCTGGGCTACTGCAACGCCTATCATACATCTATTGCAACAGTTAAACAAACCAACAATGTAACAATGCTTGAAATATATATATTTAAACAAAATCAGGATCCATAATAGGTGTAATATCCATATAAGCAAAAATGAATTGGAACACATGAGTTTCCAAAGTGTACAAAAATGAGTTTCCAAAGTGTACAAAAATAAAATATTTCTACAGCATATGTGAAGTTTCATCATGAATCAACCTAATGCTCCTAAGTAAGATCTTCAACACTTTAGTCGCCTACTTGAAGTTCTCCACCTACAAATAATCAAAAAACAAACAACTTAGCAAAAGTTTTATAAAAAGGATTTCATTTAAAGATATATATGTATATTAATGGCATGACATGTGGTAAGATTAAACAAATTGACAAATACACAATCTCATACTTACTTACCAACAACAAAAACAACATACCTAGTACACCCAGTATAAAAATATGATTAAACCTATAAAACCCTTCTCTAGTTCTTGGCAAATCCCAATAAAAAAAAAAGATTAGAAAGGCACAAGGCAACTAGGCACAAGAACAATGGCAAATCCCAGTATAACAATAACAAAACAGAATCTTATGGTCATTGGACTATCAAGATTAATATCCTGCATACCTGTTTATATCTGATCAGAACATGATGACAGATATGGCAGTAACAGATCTACTAATTTATCGATTTCTACAGAGTCAAATTAAAAAGTCAAAAGATTATTACACTTTAATTTGTGAAAATCTCCTAGACGAAAACAGTTACCTTTAGGAACTGAGGTTTCAGTGCCAATAGAGTTCACATAGTATGTCCACCTCTATGTTTAACAGAATCTCATCTCTATGTAAGTCTCAATTGCCAAAACTAAGTGTGTTTCTCCAACAAATATATGTCATAATAGCCGAAGCTAGTGCTAGCTTGAACAAGATTCTTACTTTTCCTTTCAAAAAGCTTAGTCCTTGCTATGTGCTAAGTTAAAAAAAAGATATTGCCCAACTGGAAACACTAGCTAAAGTTTTGCATCCCCCTTATCATTTCCACTACTTTACTTCTTGTGATCATAAGATATCCAATTTCTCAACGACTACTCTCTCCTGGCTTAAGAAGTGTTTGCATCTTTGAACACTTCCTTCCTGACTGTATCATAAGAAGATCGGCACTCAAAGAACTATACATCACATTTTTTATAACTCGTAATACATCTAACACCAAACCAAGTGGGCGTGTTACTGCTGAATATATTTCCAGTCAAAGCATTCCGGTCATCAAACACATAAAATGTGTGATGCCAACAAATATTGCGATACTTCATCACTAACACAGGCGGAAAAACTACTTTCTTCAAGGCAGAGATATGGCAAACAAACAACAACAAGAACTACCTAGGCGGGAAAACTACTTTTGTGATGACCCAAAAGGTCATCTTATGTAAATTTAATTATGACTCTTTTCTGAGGCCCCGAAAGCCTTCGTTAATCACACCTCGATGTGCGTGCGCAGCCCGGGCGCGTAGCCGAGAAGTCTTTATGTGGAAACTTGATAAAGAGTTGAATTTATGATAATTAATTGAATAAAGTTGACTATGGTCAACATTTTTGGTAAACGGACTCGGACCCGTGATCTGGCGGTCCCGGAAGGTCTGTAGGAAAATATGGGACTTGGGCGTATGCCCGGAATCGACTTCCGAGGACCCAAGTCCGAGAAATTAATTTTTGAAGAAAATTATTTTCTGAAAATAATAAAGGCTTATGAAAATGAACCTCGATGTGAAACCCGTGTTGCCGGGCCCGTATTATGATTCCAGAGCCCGGAACATGTTCAATATGTGTTATTTAAGTTATCTGTGAAATTTGGTAAGAAACAGACTCGATTTGATGGGTTTTGGATAAAAAATGGGAAATTGAGAGTTAATGAAGTTTTTAGGATTTTCATAGAATGTGAAATTTTGTTTTGAACGTGATTTTATGTTACCGAGGTTCGAATGAAATTCCGAGACCGGGAATAGTTCCGTTATGTCATTCATGACTTTCCTGCAAAATTTGGGGTCATTCTGAGTAGTATAAGTCGGTCTGACGCGCTGTTATAGAAATCAAGAACTTAGAAATTCTTAAGTTTGATCCTAGGGGTTTTGAGGGGTGATTTTTAGATTTAGCATTTTTTTGGGTGTTCCAAAGGCTCGAGTGAGTCCGTATTATTAGTAAGGACTTGTTGGTATATTTGGACGGGGGCTCGGGTGGGCCTAGGTGCCTCCCGGACACCACACGAGGCCAAAAACCAACTGAAGATGCAGCTGGTGCACCTGATCTGGTGTGACCGCAGGTGCGGTTGCCCAGCCGCAGGTGCGGGACCGCTCCTGCGGTCCCAGCCTCGTAGGTGCGAAGGTTCCGCAGGTGCGGTCTCCAGCTTCGCAGGTGCGACCCCAGCCCCTCTTGCCCAATTCCGCAGGTGCGAGCCCCAGCTCGCAGGTGCGTGACCCCAGGTGCGGTCCTCGAGCCGCAGGTGCAGAACCCCTGTAGGCCAGGCAGTGAAATTTCATTTAAAACACGGGATTGAGTCATTTCTTCCATTTTCCATCTTCTTCCTTGTGTTAGTTGAGAGCTTCTAAGAGGGCTTCAACCTAGTACTTGAGGTAAGTAAATTCCCTATCTAACACTAGTTTCAAACATTAATTCCTAGTTAAATTCCCTACTAAATTATCCAAAATCATGGAATTAGGTAGTAATTTTAGGGCTCTTGAGGATTTTGTGATTTTCCATTTTAGGCTATGAATCCAAGTATAAATCACACATTAATGATCCTTAGGCTATGGGTGAGTGATCCCTTCGTGAATTTTTCGGAATTGAACATGCGGACCTGGGGTTGGAATTTGGAAATTCTTCAAGAATAGCGATTTTATTGAATAACTAAGATATTTTCCCACATTGTGCATGCATTGATTTAATTATACACCTTTTGGCTAGTTGCGAGTCCTCGGGTGTAGTGTTTGGAGTTTCGGGCGCAATTGTTGTCCGATGGGTAGATTCGACGCGAGGTGAGTCTCCTTTCTAACCTTGTAAGAGGGAATTGTCCCCATAGGTGATGTATATGCTATGTGTAAATTGTTTGGGGGCTACGTACGCACCAAGTGACGAGAGTCCGTACGTAGCGGCTATCATTGTTATGTCGGGGTAGTTAGGCCCACATCATGTCTTATATTCTTTCTTGTAATGCCTTATATGCTTCCTTGTAATGCTTTATATGACTCATTGTTACTCTATATATAGGCTATGAGATAATGTTTTGTATAGTATTGATCCTCCAAGGCTTTATGGAAATTGTTGAATTGAAAGAAAATTGTATGGAAAGTAAGTTTTATAAGATATTGTGTGTGCATGTGACTGCTTCACAATTTACATTCTGCGAGCGATGTGTGATTTCCCCCACTCTTATGGGAGCGGGTCGTACGCCACAGCGGATTGAAAGGTGCACTTTTGGGACGGGCCGGTCGATCCCCGACAGTGCACAGAGATGATATAATTAAGAATGCACTCTTGGTACGGGCCGTTCGATTCTCGGCAGTGCATGGACGAAGTTGTACTATGTTATGATATGGTTACATTGAAAGATGCACTTTTGGGATGGGCCGATCGATCCCCGACAGTGCGTAGATATGATTATGGTAAGCATGCACTTTTGGGATGGGTGGTCGATCCCCGGCAGTGCATAGCCATTTAGATATGATTATGGTAAGCATGCACTTTTGGGACAGGCTGGTCGATCCCTGACAGTGCATAGCTATTTTTCTTTATGACTCCGGCCGGTTGTCTTATTCCTGTGTGCGCATGATTATTTGGCATTATTTCACGAATTTTTACTTGTATGAGATATTTTTGGGAAAGAAAGTGGCCATTGTTATTGTTCCAGTATTTCCTTGGATTTCTGTGCTTTATATATAACTGCTACTCACTGTCTTACATGCCTACTACTTTTGTTTATCATTGTTGTATCATGCTGTTGGACCTTAGTGAGTGTCAAGTCGACCTCTCGTCACTACTTTTTCGAGATTAGGCGGGATACTCACTGGGTACATATTTATTTTAATATGTACTCATGCTGCACTTCTATACTTAACTGTACAGGTTCTCAGGCTGGTGCATCTGGTTATCAGACCAGATCCTGATAGTGACCGTAGCGAACATGACTTCACGGTGAGCTGCTTCCTCTGGCAATCCCCAGCAGCACCATGGAGTTTCATTTACTTTTGTTATTTTCCCCGTCTATTTCATCCAGACTGTGGATTTGTCTATATTATTATCCTTTGTATATTCCGTTAGTATGCCCATGACACTCGTGACACTAGTTCCTGGCACACACGTAGTGTACATTTATGGGTTTTGGGTTGTCTTGGCATTCATATGCTTTATTTTGTCCATGTAGTGTTATGATTTTATTTTCATATCAAGCTATCATCATGTTTAATTGCTTAAAATTGGTAAATATTGGCTTGTTTAATCAAATGGGAAGGGTAACACTTAGTTTAATTCATATTGGCTTGCCTAACCCCGTTGTTGGGTGCCATCACGACTTAGATTAGCATTCTGGGTCGTGACAACGTGGTATCAGAGCACTAGGTTCACGTAAGTCACACGAGTCACGGGCAGGCCCAGTAGAGTCTTGCAGATTAGTACGGAGACGTCTGTACTTATCTTCAAGAGGCTACGCGGTGTTAGGAAACCTCATTTTATTCATATCCTGTCGTGCAATCTATGATGTACTCAAACTTATACTTTTATTCTCTCACAGATGGTGAGGACGCGTGCATCTGATGTTTCTGGTCCAGGAAATGTCGTTGCCCCCGTCGCCCGAGGTCGGGATAGAGGCAGGGGTAGAGCACCTGCTCGAGGTAGGGGACGAGGGTGTCCCATAGCTACACCAGTGGCACCACCAGAGGACCCTATTATGGAGGAGCAAGATGAGGTGCCTCCAGTAGCACCTACTCTAGTGGATTTCATGACAGGGCCAGGCTTTCAGGAGGTCATGGGCCGTATGCTGAGATTCATGGACACTATGTCCCAGGTTGGTTTATTTCCAGCCGACCCTACTACTTCTCAGGCAGGAGGGGGAGTCCAGACCCCTACCGCTCAGGCCACAGGTCAGGCAACAGCAGCACGCCATACACCGGGCGCACCGCCTGTGGGTGGGGTTCAGCCCGTGGTAGCAGTCCCAGAGCCCATGCCAGTTACAGAGGGTGACCAACAGAAGATGTTGGATAGATGGACCCGACTTCGCCCTCCAGTCTTCGGTGGATGAGCGGGGTGAGGATGCTCAGGATTTCATCGATAGGTGCAGGGACAACCTGCACAACATGAGGATTTAGGGGTCCCGTGGAGTGGATTTCACCACATTTCAGTTTGAGGGCAGAGCTCGCAGGTGGTGGCAGTCATATATTCTCAGCAGACCAGAAAATTCTCCTCCTGTCACTTTGGATCAGTTCGTGTAGGTGTTTCTAGACAAATATATTCCACCCTCTGAAAGAGAAGAGTTGCGGCGTCAGTTTGAGCAGCTAAAGTAGGGGCAGATAACAGTGACAGATTATAGGCCAGATTTTCAGAGTTGTCACGGCATGCACTTATGATATTGCCTACCGATGCTGAGAGAGTGCGGCAGTTTGTGGCCGGGTTGCATTCAGATATTAGGGCCACCATGGCCCGAGAGGTGGAGATGGGTACTCCTTACCAGCTCGTAGTTGAGATAGCTCGACGGATTGAGGGGTATCGGTTGAGGAGCAGGGAACAGGGTCAGCGGGACAAGAGGGCTAGGTTCTCAAGGGATTTCAGGGATGCTCCGGCTAGGAGCAGAGGTCAGTTCGGGGGTCGTCAACCCAGCAGGCTTCCATATTCAGCACCTCCACTACCTCCTCGAGGTGGTCCAGCGAGGCCTCAGTTCAGTGCCATGCCAGAGCGTTCCTATCGTCCTACAGCCACTCAGGGTTCACCCAGTGGTTACTACAGTCGCCAGAGATCCTCCGGTTCTTATTTCAGTGCTATGCCCGAGGGTCCACATCGCTTCTTGGCTATTCAAGGGTCTTCCTCTTTGGGGAAGCAAGCTATGGTACCTAGAGGTTGCTTTGAGTGTAGAGATCTAGGTCATATGCAGAGACAGTGTCCCAAGCTTCGGGGCAAGGCAGTGCAGCAGGGTTATTAGCCTATGGGTCCAGCACCAGCGGTCCGGCCACCCAGAGGTGGAGGACAGGTAGGCAGGGGCCGTCCTAGAGGGGGAGGCCGGTCAGGGGGAGGTCAATTAGTTCCTGTTCACTCTGGAGAGATCAGTCTTCAGGAGCCTCAGCTAGATTTTATGCCATTCCGGCCAGATCAGATGTAGTGGCCTCAAACGCCGTAATCACAAGTATTATCTCAGTGTGTGGTAGGGAGGCTTCGGTACTATTTGATCAAGGATCCATGTATTCGTATGTTTCAGTACTATTTGCTCATTTTCTGGATGTCCTTCGTGAGTCCTTGGGTTCTCCAATATATGTGTCCACTCCTGTAGGCGATTCTATGGTGGTAGATTGGGTCTATCAGTCTTGTGTGATCACTTTCTGCGGTTTCGATACCAGAGCAGATCTTTTATTGCTGGATATGATTGATTTTGAGGTTATCCTAGGCATGGATTGGCTATCTCCTTATCATGCTGTGTTAGATTGCCATGTCAAGATAGTCACTTTAGCCATGCCTGAGTCGCCTAGGCTAGAGTGTAGAGGTTCTTCAGTTAGTGCATCCAGCCGAGTCATTTCCTTCATGAAGGCTCGGCATATGGTCGAGAAGGGTCGTTTGGCTTACCTTGCTTATGTGCGGGACACCACCGCCGAGTCTTCGAACATTGATTCAATGCCGGTGGTACGAGAGTTTTTAGACGTATTTCCTTCAGATCTTCCAGGCATGCCTCCATATCGAGATATTGATTTATGTATTGATTTAGCTCCAGATACTCAGCCTATTTCCATTCCCCTGTATCGTATGGCTCCTAAGGAGTTGAAAGAGTTAAAGGATCAACTTGAGGAGTTGTTGGCTAAGAGGGTTCATCAGGCCGAGTGTGTCACCGTGGGGTGCTCCAGTCCTATTTGTGAAGAAGAAGGATGGGTCTATTGAGATGTGTATTGATTACCGCCAGCTGAATAAGGTTACTATTAAGAATAAGTATCCTCTGCCGTGCATCGATGATTTATTTGACCAGTTGCAGGGTGCTCGTGTGTTTTCCAAGGTTGATTTGAGATCGGGTTATCATCAGTTGAAGATTCGGACTTCAGATGTTCCGAAGACCGCATTTCGTACCAGATATGGCCATTATGAGTTCCTGGTGATGTCCTTTGGTTTAACTAATGCCCCAGCAACATTCATGGACTTGATGAATAGGGTATTCAGGCCGTATATTGATTCCTTCGTCATCGTCTTCCACTGCAAGAAATTTGATTTTAACGGCCACTTCTTAACGTAGGGACATAAAACCGGTCGTTTTAAGTGTATTTATAACAACCAATTTTTTTTCCAGTCATTAAAACTAATTTTTAACTTAATATTAACGAGGGGATAGTATTCGGCCGTTAAAATATAACATAGCCGGTCGTTAAATAATTATTAATTAATAAAAGGCGCTAACTTTTCCCTCATTTTTTCCCACATCTTTGCAAAAATCTCCCGCCCCCCACCCCACCCCCAAAAAAGGAAAAAACCCTAAGACATCCACTAATTCTCTAAACAATTCGTATAAACCTAAAAAGTCTGAAGACGTCAGATTCTCTAACAGTTCCATCGTAAACCTCTGTTTTGAACGAATTAGCAGAGAACTGCTACATCGAATTCAAATAATTAGAGAAACTGATCTACTCGTAAAATTCAGCAAATTAGCGAACGACGCTACTCGTCACCTCCATTGACAATTGCTGCTCATCTTCGAGTTTATTCTCATCAAGGTAAGGTTCAAAATTTTACCCCTTTCTATGTGAATTGAGTGATAATTTCGCTAGAAAAGGCATCTGAACTAGGAGGGATGAGAGAGTCCAGAGCACAGATTGTGATTTGATTCCCTATCTGTTGAGATATATATTTTTTTACGAGCAATTGCTATATCTCCTTCCACGATTAAATCATCTTCTCTAACAGTTTATTCTGAATGTCAATTTTGTGCTATCAGTCTCACTGACTGCCAAGTATAACTGTTAAAATATCGGTCCTCCTGAAATTAAAGTTGATATTTATTAGAGGGTTGCGATCACACTTGTATGTATATGGATGTTGGTGTTCACTTTGGTGAAAGAATGACACAAAATACAAAAATTATTTCTATCTATATATTGACTGATTCTACGGTGAGGTCTGCTACTGTTTTTTCACTTACCGAAGAGGTGGCTTGTCCAGTTTTTGAAGTTGCATCACAAAGTACTTGTTGCACATTCTTTCTCTCCTCATTCATCACATGATCATGCTCATCGAGCAGTGCATCAAAAGAGATAGAAAACTTGATATTCTCGGATGTTATGACTTGGTCTTTCACACCTGGAGATCTCATATTTTTAGGTGATCGATGCGTCGTTGCTTGCTGCTTATTAGCAAGTGATCGAGCAAAAACTGTCCAGTCCTCTCCACCTATATTCTTTACTGTTCCATCTCCCATACCTATCTTCTTAGGCCCATCAACATTCCCAGCAATTTTAGATTCACTAATGGGAATTCAAAGTCTTTCACCAGGTTCACTTCCATCTTGTACACCAGCAGTATGAGCCACAACTGTTTGAGTACCAGTTGCAGTCGTTACCTGCTTTAGTTCTTTTACCTCAGTTGCACCAACAGTAGCGTCATTGAGGTAGTCTCTAGAGTGGAGAAACATTAGCATTTCACCAAAATAGAATTTTTAATATTACAAGGCCATGATCACTGATTCGACGATAAGATGAATCAATATGTTAAACCAAAGTGGACGGGAAAAGGGGAGAAATGTTGTGTTTCAACTAGAAGTAATCTAGAGCAAGGGTGGATGCACTGTCGTCTTTTGGTCCTTTCCTCCATTATAGCTTATCTAATTATACAGCGGCCTTAAGGAATCCTCATAAGCTTATTATATAACAACTATGATGGAAATGACACTAGTAGAAAACTTTGTGATGAGTGACCAGAGAAGCATCGATGCACTGATTTTAGCTACTATGCATTGTACCAAAGTGTCATACTCATTCGATATTGATTTAGAAGGGGTGGGGAGGTATATGAGAAGACAAAAAAGGAGAAAAGATTGGGAGAATGCGTAAAAGTTGAATGTCGTATGATGGAGTCTTTTGTAGGCATACTTTACAATGTGTATAGTACATGTATCCTATGTGAGACACTAGTATGTGCACTATTACTTCTGTACATATTTAACTTGGTCTAAGTCTAGCTATATTCCCCCTCAAGGGGTGTGTGTATATATGTCGTATGTACCAAAGTTTGTTTCAACCTACGTATATAGTTCATGGATTAGCAAGGAACTTAGTACGTAAGCAAGTTAGTCCTCTGACTTTGCTGACTTGGTGATTGTGTCTCTATGATAAAACGACCGTCATTTCTATATTCTTGGTTCTCTTGAAAAATACTGGATTCGATGCAATACGAATTGCAGTTTGATTATTGTACATAATTGTACCCACTTTTGAAGGAGGTAAGTACAATTAGCTGGTTAAATGATTTATAAATATATGTTGTTCATATTTTTGAGCTGGTTTTACAAATTTGTTTTGTAGAACTAGACAGTAATTAGGCTTTCCAACAGTGCAAATTCAAAATTTATATACAATATATAATTACGAACAATTAGCTTCCGAAGGAACAATGATATGTAATTTCTCATGTTTAATTGTTATAAAAGATTCTAGTCGAAATTGTCAAGTTAGCTCAAAAGAGACAGATGAAAGGAAGTAGCGGAGGGTGGAAAGATTCTTTGAGATCGTATGACAAGAAGTTTGGGGTTAGCTTGAGTGACCCGTCAAAGAGGTCCGTTGATGATCTGCTTGCGTTGTTGAAGACATTTAGTCAAGCGGATGACATAAAGTTGGTTAACATCGATTACCTCTTGTTTTCATTCGGTTAATTAGCGTAAAATAATGCTGCTACTACTAATGCCATAATGTCCCTTTTGTGCAGCTTTTTAAAAAGTTGTTTCAATGTTATTCCAATTGAGATGCTGCAGAAAGCTTCACAAAAAGTCCTGGGATAGTGAGTCCACGTACAGGTGAAGAGTATATTTTGGGTTTCTGGTATTATTACGAATCATAACTGCGACATTAGGGTGGTTTTTTTGTAAAATAGTTGGGAAAAATCTACTTAAGTGAATTGAGAGTAGCTAATTCATCTCAAGTCACTGCTAATAGGTCTTATAACTTGTTCTGTTAGAATTTAACTGCGGCTATAACTTGTTCTGTTAGAACTTTACTGCGGCTATAACTTGTTAAAATATACTTGATATTTGAGAGTGACAACCTGGTGATCTGTGGTTTGAATACCAGCTACAACACATGCTATGATGAGTGATTTTCTCTAACCTTGGTGGGCGGAGTTCCCATTGACAACATGTGCTTGTGGGCAAGACATGCTGCTCGGTGGATTATAGTCAAGTTGCTCGCATGCTAGCAGGGCATGGTGATAGAAAACATGAAAATAAAAATAAAAATTGGAANCCCCCCCCCCCCCCCCCACCCCCCCACACACACATTTTTTTCCAATAACTTTTGTGCTTAATAAATTGATATTGTGACAGTGCAGGGACTGGTTTGTTTAAATTTTGAGCACCCTAAATATCCGACAGATTATTCATTTCCATCACATGAGGAGGTTAGACTCAATGAGTTTGTGAATCAAAACAAACCAATTGCAGATTACAGAACTCAGATTACTGGAATAACCGTTGGAGATTTAGATGGAGTTTCTTGTTCATTGGCTGGTGTACAGATGTCCATGAAGAAGCTATTATCACATGAAACCATATTGATTGGCCATAGTTTACACAATGACCTTCGAGGTAAGCTACATCTTGCATCATAAGTAATGGTCTTTAATTAGCATTCAAATCTTTGATGCACATCTACTGGTAAATGAAAATGACATGGCTTTTATGATCATGTGTCTCTTTTTAATATCCCCAGGATTTAATGTTATTTCTACTCCCTTTTCTCTTTTCATTACCTGTCCTTAGAGTATTATGTCGTGCTTTTCCTCAGTTATGTCCTTCGCTTCTTTTCTTTTATTTTCTTTTTTGATAAAGCTTTGTTATGTTGTTCTTAATAGCTTGAAGATAGATCATGCAAGAGTGATTGACACATCTTATGTCTTCAAATATAGGGATCAACCTTCTAATAGACGACCTTCTTTAACTAATTTGTGTAAGGTAAGTTGTGCTTTTTTAATCTTAGTATTTCTTTCCCATGCTACGATATGTCCACTCTGTTGAATATTTGGCCATATCAACCCTTACTTTGGATTCCTATTTTATTTGGGAATTTATAAGTGCAGATATTTTTTCAAATGCTTTTATCTGAATACTCCAAATAACTCTATTCGTTTTTTGTTTAGTAAAATAGTGCTGCTGCTTTTTTTTAGCAGTCTTTGTGGTTTGTCTCCCTATTCTTCTTTTTCCACCTGTGGTACCTTTTATAAACTGAATATTAACAAGTATTTAACTATTTATCACAAGCTCTGCTTGGTGAAAGTTATTATTTGCTTACAATAGTTTCCAAATAGCCTGTTTTAGGTTTTGAACTTCGAAAGGACTCTCCACATAATTGTCTGGATGATGCATGTACTGCGATGAAACTTTTTCTTGCCAAGATTGAACGTGGAGTTGATTGTATCATACCTTTAGTTCGTGAGGAGGTAATATCATAAAGCCTTTTATTTTAAATTTCATTTCCTTTCTTGTGTCCTGATTATAAGATGGTCATCTACTCCTTTGAATTTAGGTGCAAGAGCCCAAGGTGGCAAAGCTCCTTGTCCACAGAATACCAGTGGTTGTTCATAGCGAAGAGTTACACAAAGTTATTCCTGGAGAATGTTTCGTAGAAGTTAAGGTTACGAAAATCTCATACTTTTTTCTCTCTCATGTCATATAAATAATAAATGACATCTTTATGCAGTTTGCACTACTTTATGCTGATTAGTTTATAAAAGCATATGTCGAAGTTCAGTCGTTGAAGAATCACATTCTTGCTTGTTTACATTTTTTTAATGGTCTATGCTATAGTCATTCCTCATGTTACATGGATCCTTCAATTGCCTTAATTTACTTGCGTCAAACTGGTGTGCCATTGGGCATAGGTGCTTTTCTAATTCTTCAAAAACATGAGAACCCCTAACTACAGTAGCGTCAACAGGACCTGTAGCAGCACTGGAACTAGCTGTTATAGCCAGTAGATTACAAAAATTGGATCCTTTAGCTACAACATCTGATTCTTGCCCCTCATTAGCCACAATAGAAGCTTTAAAACCTGTTGATTTATCAGATGAATCACCAGTTGCATCCCTGCAACTGCCACCTCCCCATTACCATCCAACTTAGAATTAGCTTGTAACGCTGAGTTCACTTCCTTGACCCTTCACCACCTTTGAAACATCATCTACAGGAATAACTGGACCACTATTAGCTAGTTCTTTTTCAGCTTTTGTGACCTGTTGCTGCCTAGATGCATTCTTAGAAACAATCGTTGTATTTTGCATCTTATTAACATCAAATCCTTGATGAACTACAATGAACTTGTTCCCATTATCATTAGCAGCATCCAAACATGTTCCCTCAACCACCTGTTGCTGTTATTTATCATCCAACAATTGCCTCAGATCACCTTGAAACTTCTCCAACAAAATGTGATCTTCACAATCCTTGTCTGCCCCATTCCTTACACTGTCTCAAGTCCTTGACAAAATCAAATGGCATGTATTTTCACCACGCCCTTGACGCCTACAACAAATACAGTATAACGGCAGTTGTCATCACAGGACATTGGATCACATTTAGTGATATTTTTGCCCAAAAAAAGTATTTATCCATAATATAAATACTTAAGGAGACTCCTTACCAAAAAAGAAGTATTTTTGCGGAATAAAGATCGTTGGATCACATTCAGTGTTATTCCTATGTTGGTGTTATATCCTTGATATAATGTAAGGCCTCTAATTATTCTGTTTTATCCAGTTTAAACTCTAATCCCATTGAATTGAATTCTTGAAATAAATATATTATTAGGTAGTACTAGTATTTGTTTGTGAGTGAAGTTTTAAATTTTTATCCCAAAGGAACTGGGATTAAGTGTAAGAGTCGTTATTTCTTTAAGCCCCCACTTGTTATCTCGATCATCGAATTGAAGTCTTGCATTGTGAGTCATCCTTTCCCTTTCTTCCTTTTCTGGAAATTTTCAGCTTTAGACTACATTTTCAGAAGTTGAGCAATATGCCTATAGAATCAACATAAAAAAAGATTTTGTAGTCATTCGAATAGGCTTGTTCATCAATTTCAACTTGTACTTTTTCACTTCAAATTTTTCATCTTTATATTATACTTTAGTTGTTTATTCTTTGTTATTAAACTAACATAAATTTGTTATTTTAACAGATTAAAAATTTGAAGTCCAAAGAACCTATCTTTAAAGAAAGTGTAGAGCAATTTGAAGTATAAGAGATTTATGGTGTCTGAGGAATGATTAAATACATTGTCTTATGTACATATATATGCTGCAATTTTCTTTTTTTTCTTTTTAGGAATTGTTAAAAAAAGATGTCTTACAATTTGAATTGGTTTCTGGTAAATATGATACTTTAGTTCATTCTACTAACAAGATATCAAGTATTTGGTTTATTTTATAATGTTGTTGAGCATGTATGAAAGCATATAAAGAATTATTACCATTCATGTAATTTAAATTTTAGTAATTATATTTATTACATTTTCATATTAGCGAAGAAAAATGTGGTCATTAAAACTCTTTAACGACATGTTTCTCAAACAGATAAATGATCATTAACGAAGGGAATTTCGGTTGTTAAAAGTAATTATACAATCAACGAAGGGAATATCGGTCGCTAAAATCACTTGAATTGACTTAATTAATTATTGTGATTAGAGTTTTTTAACGACCGGATAACATTTTAACGAGGGGAAAATCATGTCGCTAATAAGCATGTATAACGACCAAAAGTTATGCTGTCACTAAAGAACCTTTAACGACCGGATTGTAAAACCGGTCGTTAACTTTTAACGTCGGAGATTTTAACAACCGGTGACGACCAGATTTTTTTTGGTCGTTATCAACTTATAACGACCAAAATTGGACTTCTAGCGACCAAATTTCCCCTCCCTAAAGGCCTATTTTCTTGTAGTGTTCATTAATCACATCTTGATTTATTTGCGGAGCCTGGGTGAGCATGAGCAGCATTTTAGAGTTGTGCTCCAGACCTTGCAGGAACAGAAGTTGTATGCTAAGTTCTCGAAGTGCGAGTTCTGGTTAGATTCTGTGGCATTTTTGGGGCATGTGGTATCCGGAGAAGGTATCAAGGTTGATCCTCAGATGATTGAGGCGGTTCATAGTTGGCCGCGTCCTACTTCAGCTATAGAGCTCAGGAGTTTCTTGGGCCTAGCAGGCTATTATTGCCGATTCGTGGAAGGGTTCTCTTCTACTACAACTCCATTGACCATATGGACTCAGAAGAATGCCCCGTTTCGGTGATCGGACGAGTGTGAGGCGAGCTTTCAGAAGCTCAAGTTAGCTTTGACCTCAGCACAAGTTCTGAAATTGCTTTCCGGTTCTGGGATGTATACTGTGTATTGCAACGATTCACTCGTCGGGTTGGGATGTGTGTTGATGCAGGATGGCAGGGTTATTGCTTATGCTTCGCGCCAGCTGAAGGTTCATGAAAAGAATTATCCTGTGCACGACTTGGAGTTGACAGCGATTGTTCATGCTTTGAAAAATTGGAGGCACTACTTGTATGGTGTGTCTTGTGAGATTTATACAGACCACCGCAGTTTGCAGCATTTGTTTAAGCAGAGGGACCTTAATTTGAGGTAGAGGAGATGACTTGAGTTGTTAAAAGACTATGATCTCACTATTTTGTATCACCCGGGCAAGGAGAATGTAGTAGCAGATGCTTTGAGCAGGAGGGCAGCGAGTATGGGTAGCTTGGCCTACATTGCAGCTAAGGAGAGACCTTTAGCCTTGGACATTCAGTCCTTGGCCAATCGCCTTGTGAGATT
>ML292702.1:0-22554 GCA_005239495.1 Nicotiana undulata | reverse complement strand
GCATCTGCCGCCATAAACCGCACCTGCGATCGCTGCACATGCGATCTCCCTTCCGCAAGTGCGAAAAACCAGAAAGATCAGTACCAACAACCTTCTGCTGCATTTTGCCATCTTCCAACTTCCATTAGCCATCCGAAATCAATCCCGAGCCCCTCGGTGCCTCAACTAAATATACCAACACATCATATATCACCCCACGAACATAGTCGAACCTTCGGACATTCAAAACAACATCCAATCACCATATTAACCCGTAAGTCAAGCCTAAGGATTGTTAAACTTCCAAAATTTGCCAACGATGCCGAAACCAACCAAACCACGTCCGAATGACCTGAAAGTTTGCACACACATCACAAACGACACTATGAACCTATTCCAACTTCCAAAATTCCATTCCAACCCCGATAGCTAATTTTCCACTGTCGATCGAAAATCCCCAAAAATCCAATTTTGCCAATTCAAGCCTAATTCTACCACGGACCTCTGAATAACATTCCGAACACACTCCTAAGTCCCAAATCACCTAACAAAGCTGTCTGAACCATAAAAACCAAATTCCGTGATCATTTACCTATAAGTCAACTTCCGCTTGACTTTTCCAACTAAATAACCAACTTAAGAGACTAAGTGTCTCATTTCTCTCCACAATCACTCTGAACCCGAGCCAACCAACCCAACACAACATAAAAGAGCCGAACCACACATAATGAAGCAGAAATGGGGGAAATGGGGCTAAAACTCTCGGAACGATCGATCGTGTCATCACACTAATCTTGACTTGAGGGTTTAGGAACCTTTGAATTGTTTGTTTTGTGAAAATCATGTGAGCGATGTATACGTGAGGTGATGAGTACCTATGCGCCGCCAATTTACTTATTTTAACTGTTTTCTCCTGTTTTCCTTATATTGTTCCCCTTCTTGCTTTACTTGTTACCTGTCTAACTGTATTTTGGTGCTTAATTGTTACTTGTTGGATATGTTTTCCCCCTGTAGGATTATTGCCTACCCCTTTATTTGGTTTAAACTGTTATTATTAGAATTTTCTCTAGTATCTTGGTTTGGTCTCGATGAGTAGTATATATCTTATTGAATTTCATTGTTATACGGCTCCCGGTTGCCTTGCTCTAAAATTCAAGTGTTGGTAAAGGGCCTTGTGTGAATTTTATGAGTTTCTGTACACTATGTGGAATTTATTTGCATATGGTGGGATCGGGTTGCACGCCGCAACATGAGGAATAAGAGTGGATTGAATTATTATTCATTGACTGTGTAGATTATTCGATGGTTTTTGTATTTCGTTTAAGGATTAGCTGGATATGGATAAGACACTGAGATTACATATTTATTTAATTTTTTGCAATTTACTACTCAAATTACTGTTTTCCCTTTCTACCTTATTATTCATACTCTGTAGTATATATATAATGTGGGTGTCCCGCCGTAGCCTCGTCACACCTTCATCGAGGTTAGACTCGGCACTTACCAGTACATGGGGTCGGTTGTACTGATGCTGCACTTTGCACTTTCTGTGCAGATCCAGGTATTGGATCGAGCGGATACTGAGACTCGCAGCTGACTTCTATGCAGGAGACCCAAGGTAGAATCTGCCGACGTTCGCAGATTCCTGGAGTCCCCTCCCTTATGCCCTTTTACTGTTTTTCTTAGTTCATAAACAGTTCTTCATTTATTTATCATATTTTAAATCGTAGTAATTTTCCGCAAATATTTGAGTTGCTTACATAGTAAATCTCTAATGTTGGATTGCCTAGCAAGTGCAGCGTTAGGTGCCATCACGCTCCCGACGGTGGGAATTCAGATTGTGACAAGTTGGTATCGGAGCACTAGGTTTATTAGGTCCCACAATTCACGGACAATCTTAATAGAGTCTGGGGGATCGGTACGGAAACATCTGTACTTATCTCCTAGAGGCTATGAAGTCTAGGAACAAATTTCACTTTTATTCAACTCTGTCGTGCGATTTTGTTATCTCAATACTGATTGAATTCTCCTATTCTTTTCTCTCGCAGATGGCGAGAACACATACTGCTTCCTCCGCTGATCAGCAGCCAGAGCCTCCAGCAGCAACTCCTACGAGAGGCAGAGGCCGAGGGAGGGGCAGGGCTCAGCCTAGAGCCCAAGCAACAGCCCCAGCCGTGGAGCCTCGGGTAGAGTTTGATGAGGAGGTTCCAGCTCAGGCTATTCATGCCGGACCAAATCAGGTCCCCGAGGGGTTTATTTCCACCCGAGTGCTCCAGGATGCCTTGGTCCGATTAGTGGGCCTTATGGAGAGTGTGGCCTAGACTGGCGCATTCCCTATGGCACCAACTGTATCTCAGGCTGGAGGAGGAGCCCAAATCCTGCTACTCATACTCCGGAGCATATGGTTCCCCAGTTCTAGACCCCAGGAGCTCATCTAGTCGTGGTAGTTCAGCCGGTTACTGCGGCACAACTGGTGATGGGACAACTATGTCTTCCGAGGCTTTGTGGAGATTGGATAGGTTTACCAAGCTCTTTCCAGTTTATTTCAGTGGTGCTACTTTAGAGGACCCCTAGGAGTATCTCGATAGTTGTCATGAGGTTCTTCGGAACATGGGTATATTGGAGACCATTGGGGTCGACTTTGCTACTTTTCAGATGACTAGTTCCGCCAAGAAATGGCGGAGAGATTATTTATTGACTAGACTAGCTGGGTCGCCTGCTCTTACTTGGGATCAGTTCTCACATCTCTTCTTAGAGAAGTTTCTGCCTATCACCACGAGAGAGGAGCACCATCGTCAGTTCGAGCGTCTTCAGCAGGGCATCATGACTATTACTCAGTATGAGACTCGTTTTGTGGATTTGTCTCATCATGCTATTCTTTTTCTTCCCACGGAGAGAGAGAGCGAGTGAGGACCGCATCTGCGCCCCAGGCACCGCACCTGTGGTCTCGCAGAAGAACCCAACTCACCCCATCTGCGGTTCTTCTCCTCATGGCCAAATTCCGCATCTGCGGCCATAAACTGCACCTACGATCGCCGCACGTGCGATCTCCCTTCCACAGGTACGGATAACCAGAAACAGCAGCACCGACAGCCTTCTGTTGCATTTTTCCAACTTCCAACTTCCGTTAGCCATCCGAAATCAATTCCGAGCCCCTCGGGGCCTCAACGAAATATACCAACACATCATATATCACCCCACGAACTTAGTCAAACTTTCGGACACTCAAAACAACATCCAAACACCAAATTAACCCGAAATTCAAGCCTAAGGATTTCTAAACTTCCAAAATTCGCCAACGATGTCGAAACCAACCAAACCACGTCCGAATTACCTGAAATTTTGCACACACATCACAAACGACCTCCGAATAACATTCCGAACAAGCTCCTAAGTCACAAATCACCTAACAAAGCTGTCCGAACCATAAAACTAAATTCAGAGATCATTTACCTATAAGTCAACTTCTTGTTGACTTTTCCAACTAAATAACCAACTTAAGAGACTAAGTGTCTCATTTCTTTTCATAATCACTCCGAACCCGAGCCAACCAACCCAACAAAACATAAAGGAGCTAAACCACACATAATAAAGCAGAAATGGGGTAAACGGGGCTAAAACTCTCGGAATGACCTACATGTCGTTACATTCTCCTCCCCTTAAACTAACGTTCGTCCTTGAACGGGTTTAGAAACATACATGGAGTCTCAAATAAGTGTGGATATCTGCTCCGCATCTCCCGCTCGGTCTCGCAGGTGGCCTCCTCCATCGGTTGCCCTCTCCACTGCACCTTAACTGAAGCTATATCCTTTGACCTCAACCTTCGGACCCGACGACCCAAAATAGCTATTGGCTCCACCTCATAAGTCATATCACCCTCTAGCTGAACCGTGCTGAAGTCCAAAACATAAGACGGGTCACCCACATACTTTCGAAGCATGGAAACATGAAACACTAGATGCACACTCGACAAGCTGGGTGGTAAAACAAGTCTATAAGCCATCTCCCCTACCCTTTGAAGCACCTCAAAAGGCCCAATGAACCGGGGGATCAACTTGCCCCTCTTCCCAAAATGCATAACACCCTTCATGGGTGACACCTTTAGTGGAACCTTCTCCTCGACCATGAATGATACATCACGGACCTTCCTGTCCGCATAACTCTTCTACCTAGACTGCGCCGTGTGAAGCCGCTCGTGAATCAACTTCACCTTATCTAAAACATCCTACACCAAATCTGTAACCAAAAGTCTAGCCTCACCCGACTCAAACCAACCGACCGGAGATCTACACCTCCTCCCATAAAAATCCTCGTACAGGGCTATCTGAATACTCGACTGATAACTATTATTATATGCAAACTCCACGAGTGGCAGGAATTGGTCCCATGAACCCCAAAATCAATAACACAAGCGCACAACATGTCCTCCAATATCTGAATAGTGCACTCAGACTGCTGGTCCGCTTGGGAATGAAAAGCTGTGCTCAACTCCACCTGAGTACCCAACTCCCGCTGCACGGCCACCCAAAACTGCGATGTGAACTGAGTACGCCTATCATAAATGATGGAAACTGGAACACCATGCAGCCGAACAATCTCCCGCATATAAATCTCAGCTAACCGCTTTGAAGAGTAAGTAGTGCCAACAAGAATGAAGTACGAAGACTTGGTCAGCCGATCCACAATAACCTAAATAGTATCAAACTTCCTCGAAGTCCGTGGGATCCCAACTACAAAGTCCATGGTAATCCGCTCCCACTTCCACTACGGAATATCCAACCTTTGATGCAGTCCACCTGGTCTCTAGTGCTCATAACTTGACCTGCTAACAGTTGAGACACCGAGCTACAAATCTCACAATATCCTTTTTCATCCGCCTCCACCAATAATGCTGTCTTATATCCTGATACATCTTTGTGACACCCGGATGGATGGAATACTGCGAGCTGTGGGCCTCCTCTAGAATCAACTCCTGAAGCCCATCTACATTAAGCACACATATCGGACCCTACATCCTCATCACCAATAGCTACATCCCTGGCATCACCTCACCGGAACCTATCCTGAAGAATGAGTAAGTGTGGGTCATCATACTGGTGCTCTCTGATACAGTCATAAAGAGAAGACCTGGAGACTACGCAAGACAACACCTGACTGGGCTCCGATATATCCAATCTCACCAGCTGGCCCGCTAAGGCCTAAACAACAAGTGCTAAAGGTCTCTCTGCTACTGGAAGATATGCTAGACTCCCCAAACTCTTTGTTCGGTGATGCAATGCGTCGGACACCACATTGGCCTTCCCGGATAGTACAAAATAGTGATATCATAGTCCTTGAGAATCTCCAACCATCTATGCTGATGCAAATTCAGATCCTTTGGCTTAAACAAATGCTGCAATACTACGGTGATCAGTAAAAACCTCACAATGAACCCCATACAAATAATGACGCCAAATCTTCAAGGCGTGAACAATGGCTGCTAACTCAAGATCATGCACCGGATAATTTTTTTCATGGGTCTTCAACTGGCGCGAGGCATAGGCAATCACCCTACCCTCTTGCATCAAGACACAACCAATGCATATCCTCGAGCGGTATAAGGACCTGAAGCTGATGGCAACACTAAAACTGGAGCTGTGGTCAAAGCAGCCTTGAGCTTCTGAAAGCTATCCTCACACTCATCTGACCACCTGAACGGAGCACCCTTTTGGGTCAATTTGGTCAAGGGCAAAGCAATAGAAGAAAACCCATTCACAAAGTGATGGTAATAGCCCCCTAAACCAAGGAAGCTCCTAATATCTGTAGCTGAGGACGGTCTGGGACAACTATGTACTGCCTATATCTTCTTCAAATCTATCTGAATACCCTCACTGGACACCACGTGCCCAAGAAAGATATTGAGCCAAGCCAAAACTCACAGTTAGAGAATTTCGCATAAAGCTTCTCCTCCCTCAATCTATGCAATACAACTCTCAAATGCTGAGCATCCTCCTCCTGGATACGAGAGTACACCAGGATGTCATCAATGAACACAATAATGAAGGAATTCAAGTATGGATGAAATACGATGTTCATCAAATGCATGAACGCTGTTGGGGCATTGGTAGGCCCAAAAGACATCACCAAAAACTCATAATGGCCATAACAGGTCCTGAAAGCGGTCTTGGGAATATCTGAATCCCGAATCTTCAGCTGATGATACCCGGATCTCAAATCAATCTTAGAGAACACCCTGACTCCCTGAAGCTGGTCAAACAAATCATCAATACGAGGGAGAGGATACTTATTCTTGACTGTAACCTTGTTTAACTGCCTGTAGTCAATACATATTCTCATGGAACCATCCTTCTTCTTTACGAACAACACTGGTGCACCCCAAGACGACACACTAGGCCAAATAAACCTCTTATCTAGGGGGTTCCTTAAGCTGTTCTTTCAATTCCTTCAACTCCGTCGGTGCCATACGATATGGTGGAATAGAAATACGCTGAGTGCCTGGCACCAAATCAATACCAAAATCAATATCCCTGTCAGGGGCATGCCCAGCAAGTCTGTAGGGAACACAACCGGAAAATCACGGACCACAAGAATAGAATCTATAGTGGAAGTCTCAGCACTGACATCCCTCACAAAAGCCAAATACGATAGAAACCCCTTCTCCACCATACGCTGAGCCTTCAGGTATGAAATTACCCTACTAGGCACATAATCAATGGAACCTCTCCACTCAACCTTCGAAAATCCTGGTATCGCTAAGGTCACGATCTTTGCGTGATAATCTAGGATAACATGACATGGAGAAAGCCAATCCATGCCAAATATCACATCGAAATCCACCATACTGAGTAATAACAGATCCACTCGGGTCTCCAGACCCCCAATAGATACCACACATGACCGATACATGCGGTCCACGACAATAGTATCGCCCACCAGAGTCGATACATGAAAAGATGTAACTAAGGACTCATGGGGCATATCCAGAAAATGAGCAAAATATGACTAAACATAGGAATATATGGAACCAGGATCAAATAAGACCGAATCATCTCAGTGACAAACTGAAACATTACTTGTAATCACATTATCTGAGGCCATATCATCTGGTCTGGATAGAAGTGCATAAAAATGGGACTGGCCTCCACCTGCTCGGCCTCCCCCACTAGGGCGACCTCTAGCTTCCTGGCCTCCACCCCTAGCTGCCTGGGCGGGTGGTGAAGTAACTGGATCTGAAGTCGGGGGCTGATCCCTCTACTGAGATGGAACTCCAAGAAGACGAGGACACTGCCTCCTCATATGCCCAAACTCTCCACACTCGTAACAACTACCTAGTGCGGGGGACGGGGACTAAAGGGAACCCCTAGCACCAGGATAAGTGATAGAAGCACCTGGCATGGAGGAACCCTGAACTGATGGTGTACGAGATGAGCTCTAGGCTGGAAGGGAACTGAATAATGAGCGGCCCGGATGAGAACTGCGGGAACCATGCCTCGATGGTGCACCATTATAAGCTGGACGAGCTGGCTGAGTAGGCCTAAATAGGCGGCCTCTGCTATGCTGAAACTGACCCCTAGAGGGAACACTACCAAAGCTGCCAGATCCTCGGGGCCTCTTGGCCTCCCTCTCATCTTGCTTATGACGATCCTGCTCAAAAGTAGCACCCGATACCCTCTCTCTGGTCATAAGAATACAGAGCTTATATGTGAGGCCATCCATGAACCTCCTGATCTTCTCTCTCTCTCTGTAGGGACAAACCAAACAACATGATAGGCTAGCTCTGAAAATCTCATCTCATACTGCGTCACAGTCATATCATCCTGATGCAACTGCTCAAACTGCTTGCGCAGCTCCTCTCTGCGGGATTGTGGGACATACTTCTCTAGGAAGAGAGTGGCAAACTGCTTCCAGGTAAGGGGCGCCGCACCAATAGTCCTACGCCTCTCATAATCCTCCCACTAAGTAAAGGCAGCTCCTGAAAACTAGAAAGTAGTAAACGAGATCCCACTTGTCTCCAATATACCTGCTGTACGAAGAATCCTCTAACACTTGTCTAAGAAACCCTTGGCATCCTCGCCCTCGGCAACACTGAAAGTTGGAGGCTGAAGTCTACCAAATATCTCCAATCTACGCTGCTCATCATCAGGCATGACTGGAATCACATAGTCCTGAGCAGGTGCAACCAGCTGGGCTGGAGTTGCCCCCGGTGTCTGAAGTCCCTGAATAACCTGCTCATGGGTACGAGTGGCGGGAGTGTGAGTGCCTCCCCCGGCCTGCGAACTAGCGGTTGTAGAAGAAACAACGACCGTCTGTGCCAAACTAGTGCACACGGCAAAATCTGAGCCAAGGTCTCTTGAAGTCTTGGAATGACAATAGGTGCTGCCGGTGCCTGGGCAGGTCCCGCTGGAACATCTTCGGCTAGGACCTGATTTGGAATGATAGGCAAGTCAATAGGTACAACCCCGACTGTTGTGCGGGCTGCACCCCTACCCCTTCCACGACCTCAACCGCGGCCTCAACCCTTCGTGGGTCTAACGGGTGGCTAATCATCCTGCCCGGTAGCACGTGTCCTCACCATCTATGCGAGAATGAAACAACAAAAGTTTAGTTACTAGAATCAATAGATTCACACGTTCAGAATTCAAGAATGTGAGATTTTTCCTAATGGTTCTACAACCTCCCGAAGATAAGTACAGACGTCTCTGCACCGATCCACAAGACTCTACTAAACCTGCTCATGACTCATGAGTCCTATGTAATCTAGGCTCTGATACCAACTTGTCACGACCCCAAACCGCCCTGGCCATGATGGCGCCTATCACGATACTAGGCTAGCCAATTCACTACTTATAGCATAAAAGAACTTTTCATTGAATTCATTTACTAATCGGATATTTCTTAAAACTTTCGTTTAAGCATTTCGAAACAAGTAAAGATATGTAAATCATTAAACACAGCCCGATCCCGGAGTCACTAGTCATGAGCAACTAAAAGAAACTACAAGTCTGATACTGTCTACTTAATACAAGATAAGTCTGAGAAAATAAATACTAAAGAGATAGGAAGGAGAAAGGCAAGGTTGCGGACGCCGTGCAGTTACCCCGCAAATCTCCGGAATACTCTGAGTAGTGGAGGATAAACTCTCACTCTGATGCCTGGCACCTGAATCTGCACACAAGGTGCAGGGAGTAACGTGAGTATGCCAACTCAGTAAGTAAAAATTATAACTAAAAACTGAGTGCAGTGACGAGAATTTAAAATCATATAACATAAAACTTCAGTGGAAATAACAAAATCAATCAGTAATTAAATTCCAAATGTATCGTAGAACTCCGATCTCGATGAAAATGGTTTCAAACATTTATTCAACATCTTTCAGTAGAGGCTCAGTGTAAAAGAAGAGTGAAAACAGTAATTTCATTAAATAAGCCCCTCGGGCAGGTATCACTCACAAATATAGCCCTTCGGGCAAGCCTCTCAGTCACTCGTGACTCAACTCTCATCAATTAGCACTCACACTCAACACTCACGCTCAACAGGTACCTTATAATAACAAATGTGGTGTGCAGCCCGATCCATAACTATCCTCACAATCCGGTACTCACCCTTACTTAGTCATCATCCTCACAAGCCACTCGGGCATTTCAGTACAACTCAAGGGACTCAGCTCAAAATATCTTTCATGTGTTTTAAATAGAGTGATGAACAGGATTTAACAGTAAACGGGTATAAATCATGACTGGGAATATATTTTCTATCAAAAATAGTATGAGGACAATAGTAAAATACCTTTGAGGGTCCAAACAGTACGACACAAGGCCCCAAACATGGCATTCAACCCAAGTTAACAGAATTATTACCAAAGCACATGGATATCATATAGAATATATCAAAATACACAACTCTACAGTTGCCACGGGACAGACCATGTCACAATCCCTACTAGTGTACGCCCACACACCCGTCACCTAGCATGTGAGTCACCTTATTTATCAAAATAGTACGAAATTTTGGGGTTTCATACCCTCAGGTCTAGATTTACAATCGTTACTTACCTCAAACCGGATGAAAATCTACTCCGCGATGCGCTAGCTGCTGGACTCAGCCTCAAATCGCCTCGAATCTATTCAAAATCATATTCATATCATCAATATACGCTAAAGGAACAAAACCCACGTGACAATAATCAAATTACATCAAAAATCTTGAAATTAGCCAAACCTGACCCCCGATCTCACGTCTTGGAATTCAATAAAAATCACAAAAGCATAATCCTTATCCTCTCACGAGTCCATTCATACCAAATTCATCAAAAACTAACTTCATTTGACGCCTCAATCACCCAATTCTTTGTCTCAAGTTCCAAGCCCTAATTCCCCAATTTTCACCTTCAAATCCCACAAATTTCATGCTTAATTAGATAAAAATCACTATAGAATCGAGTTTTAGGATAAAATGTTTTACCTCAATGTGATTCCCCTTGAACCCCTCTTCAAAATCCCTCAAAAAGCTCCAAGTACGAACACAAATGGTGGAAAAATAACCCAATTTCGCGAAGGCTTGAATTTCTATGTTCTGCCCAGCTAAACCGCATCTGCGGTCACTTCCGCCGCACCTGCGCAACTGCTTCTGCAGTCCACTCAACCGCACCTGCGGTTTTCACTTAAACACCTAAGACCGCATCTGCGCCCCATGCACCGCACCTATAGTCCCGCAGAAATGCCCAACTCACCGCATCTACGGTTCTTCTCCTCATGGCCAAATTCTGCATCTGCGTCCATAAACCGCACCTGCGATCTCCATTCCGCTGGTGCGGAAAACCAGAAGCAGCAGCACCGGCAGCCTTCTACTGAATTTTTCCAACTTCCAACTTCCATTAGCCATTCGAAATCAATTCCGAGCCCCTCGAGGACTCAACCAAATATACCAACACATCATATATCACCCCACAAACTTAGTCGAACCTTCAGACACTCAAAACAACATCCAAACACCAAATTAACCCGAAATTCAAGCCTAAGAATTTTTAAACTTTCGAAATTCGCCAACGATGCCGAAACCAACCAAACCACGTCCGAATGACCTGAAAGTTTGCACACACGTCACAAACGACACTACGAACCTATTCCAACTTCCGGAATTTCATTCCGACCCCGATAGCTAATTTTCCACTGCAGACCGGAAATCGCCAGAAATATGATTTCGCCTATTCAAGCCTATTTCTACCACGAACCTTCGAATAATATTCCGAACACACTCCTAAGTCCCAAATAACCTAACAAAGCTGTCTGAACCATAAAACCAAATTTCAATATCATTTACCTATAAGTCAACTTCTGCTTGACTTTTCCAACTAAATAACCAACTTAAGAGACTAAGTATCTCATTTCTCTCCACAATCACTCCAAACTCAAGCCAACCAACCCAACACAACATAAAAGAGCTGAACCACATATAATGAAGCAGAAATGAGGGAAACGAGGCTAAAACTCTCGGAACGATCGACCGGGTCGTCACACTAACCTTGACTTGAGGGTTTAGGAACCTTTGAATTGTTTGTTATTTGAAAATAATGTGAGCGGCGTATACGTGAGGTGACGAGTACCTATGCGCCACCAATTTACTTGTTTACCTGTTTTCTCCCGTTTCCCTTATATTGTTCTCTTTGACTCGGGTGAGTTTCAGATAGGCTATGAAGTGAAAAGACTTAGAAAGAATTTGCTGGTGTGTTCAGGTCTGCAGATCTCAAATTTGCGAGCAAGGGACTGGGTTGGGTAGGCTCGCAATGGCGAGAAAAGGTCCACATTTGTGGAGGGCACTTGTTCGCATTTGCGACAATTTGTTCGCAATTGCGATAGCTGCAAAAATGCGAAGGTTTCGCATTTGCGATAATTCTCTCACATTTCCGAGCTTCGCAAATGCAACATCTGCCGCTGATGGGTCTCTACTTAGACGAGATTTCTCCCATTTTTCAACATTTCAAAACATTAGAAACCCTTTAGGCGATTTTCAAAGACAATTTCTTCCCCAAATCATAGGTAAGTGATTCTTAACTTATTTCTTTCAATCTTCACTTCATTTTACAAAATTTCAACCTAGAATCTAAGGTTTTCATGGTGGGATTGGGGATTTTTGGGTAGAAACTAGGTATTTCAAAATTTGGGGATTTAAACCTCAAATTAAGGTCGGATTCTAAAACCAATTGTATATTCGGGCTAGGGGGTGAATGGGTAATCGGGTTTTGGTCCGAATTTTGGGTTTGGACCAAGCGAACTCGGGTGTTGACTTTTGTTGACTTTTTCAAAAATAAACTAAATTGAATCGTAGTTATCGTGGATGATCCTAAGGCTTATTTTGAATCATTTGGTTGGTAATTTGCTAGATATTGTTGGCCCAAAGGCTAATTTGAAAGGCAAGGTTGTGATTGGGCATTAAATGATATTTGGAGCGAGGTAAGTGTTGTGTCTAACCTTGACTTGAGGGTTTAGGAACCTTTGAATTGTTTGTTATGTGAAAATCATGTGAGCGGCGTATACGTGAGGCGACGAATACCTATGCGCCACCAATTTACTTGTTTTACCCGTTTTCTCATGTTTCCTTTATATTGTTCCCCTTCTTGCTTTACTTGTTACCTGTCTAACTGTAATTAGGTGCTTAATTGTTACTTGTTGGATATTTGTTTCCCCCGTAGGACTATTGCCTACCCCTTTATTTGGTTTAAACTGTTATTATTAGCATTTTTTGTGGTATCTTGGTTTGGTCTCGCTGAGTAGTAGAAATCTTATTGAATTTCATTGTTATACGGCTTCTGGTTTCCTTGCTCTAAAATTCAAGTGTTGGTAAAGGGACTTGTGTGAATTCTATGAGTTTCTGTACACTATGTGGAATTTACTTGGATATGGTGGGATCGGGTTGCACTCCGCAACAGGAGGAATAAGGGAGGATGTGTGAGGAGGAATAAAGGTGAATATGAATATTCGTTGGGATCGGGTTGCACGCCGCAACGGGAGAAATAAAGGTGGATTGAAACAGAGCAATAAGGGTGAACTATTATGTTGATATTGATATATGGTGGGATCGGGGTGCGCGCCGCAACATATATATATATATATATATATATATATATATATACATAAAATTTACTTTTAATAAAATTGTACGGAGGAATATGGGAGAATTGGTGGGATCTGGATGCACGCCGCATCAATACATGTGCTTATTTATTATTCATTGACTGTGTAGATTATTCGATGGTTTTTATATTTCGTTTAAGGATTGGTTATAACTGGATATGGATAAGACACTGAGATTACGTTTTTTTTTGCAATGTACTACTCAAATTACTTTTTTCCTTTTCTGCCTTATTATTTATTGTCTGTAGACAGTAGCCTCATCACACCTTCGTCGAGGAGGCTCGACACTTACCAGTACATGGGGTCGGTTGTACTGATGCTGCACTCTGCACTTTCTGTGGAGATCCAGGTATTGGACCAAGCGGATTCTGAGACTCGTAGCTGACTTCTACGCAGGAGACCCAAGGTAGAATCTGTCGACGTTCACAGATTCCTAGAGTCCCCTCCCTTATGCTCCTTTACTATTTTTCTTAGTTCATAAACAGTTGTACACTTTTCTTTCAGCCAAGTACTTGTAGATAAATCATAGTAGTATGTGAGTTGTGATTCCAGATCATGGCTATATATATATATATCGTAGTAATTTTCCGCAAATATTTAAGTTGTTTACGTAGTAAATCTTTAATGTTGGCTTGCCTAGCAAGTGCAGCGTTAGGCGCCATCACTGTCCCGACGGTGGGAATGGGTCGTGACATATGTGCACCAACTCAATCTCATGTGTGGAATGTGTGTGATACGTGTGGTGGTCAAGATGGTCACTTTCATGTGTGCTTATATTTCTTATCTTCCCCAACCCCTTACTATGACGGTTTTACTTTTTCTGGTGAAGTTAATAGGAACAAAGAACTGAGGGAGGCTGACTTGAAGGAGATCAAAGATATGTTAAAGCTGACCAAGGATATGTTAGAGTGCCTTGTGGAACAAAATAGTAAAAGACAGTTGCATATAGAAAGGCAAGAGGAAACTATTCACAACTTGAAAGTTCAAGTGAGTCAACTGGTTGAAGATTTTAATGCTCAACAAGCCAATATTGTGAATAGTATCCAAGAAGAGAGTGAATTAGATACAGAAATTGAAGTTCTAGTGGAGAAGTCCAGAGTAGAACACCACCAATCAATCGAACTAGATTTTGAGGATGTCGATGTTGTAGAAGAGATACTAGAGTCAACCAAGGATATTGATGATACATGTTTAGTTGACTCCAATGTCATTAGTGTTGAGGATGTAGACATTCCCAATGTTCATGTGGTTGAGCGCATTGGTCCACACTCAAAGCATTTTTCCACATTGTGTTTGGATGATGATACAAAAATAGAGCCATCAGAGCCACTTAAGGAGTCAAGGAATAAGGAACAAGGTGTCTACATTCTGGAATTCTTCTTGCTAGAAAGTCGGAATTACACACCTCATCTAAAGGCCAAGAAGTACAGAATACTACATTGTTTCTTTGGTCCAGTTAGATTCGTTTCACCATCCCAGGAGCATAATCATAAGCTTGAATCAAAACTTGGGTCCAATTCATAAAATCAGGCAAAAAGTGATTCGCGTTATGCCGCGGCTTTAAATCAAGCACTTGTTGGGAGGCAACCCAACTTTACTTTTTTTTTTCCAATTTTTTAAATTTATTTTTTATTATTGTATTATTCTTGTAATGCCGATTTTTTATTTTTTAGGAGCATGGAAACTAAAGCCATTGGAAGGATGCAACAACAAACCAGATGGTTGGAACTAAGTATGAGGTACCCGCACAAAGGACCAAGCCTGGGAGAAGTCTGAGTACCCCATGAGCTGCATGTGCTTCAGCCTTTGGCCTACCAGGGAGTTTCTTTTACCCTCTTGTATTTACGGGTGTGCATTGCGGACAATGCACAATTTTAAGTGTGGGGTGAGGAGATTGTCTGAGTGACTTTCTATGCTAGTTTAATTGTGTTAGTTTAATTAATTTTTTTTTCTTGAGGGATTTAAGTATTAAAAAAAAGATTTCCTTTGTAGGTAGTGTAGTAATTCCCCCTTGGATTTTCTTTGTGCCGCGGTTCTTTTCCAAGGGCTTTATTTGAACCGAGTGTAGTTAGTTTTACTTTTTTAGGAGTAGGAGCTAGTGTGAGATGAATTGAATTGACGCAATATCTCTTGACTTTGTTATGCCTTGAGAATAGTGAGTACTTTGGTTGTGATGCTTAGGCTCAATTTTTGACTCTTCTATGAGTAACTTAAATTGTAAAGCTTAACTTTGTTTATCTGCTTTGACTAGAGTGTCTTAATGAAACAAATCCCGAGTGAGTTATGTGCCATGTGTGTGTGAGGTTTGTGTGTTATTTTGTGCATTGCATTTGATGTCTAGAACTTACTTCGTGTGTTTGCAAAGCGAAATAGTAGTTTTGTTCAGTTTTGGAAGTGATATAGGCATTTCTTTGTTGAGCCATATATATTTTACCCACCTAATTATTATGCATCGTAGTTAACCCATTTGATACTGTAATCCTATTTCTTTGGCATCCACATTACAAGCCTTACCCATTTGTTTGAATTAACCATCTATTTGAACCTTTTAACCTCTCATGAGCACTTGAATTGTTATGAACTTTGTAAAAGATAATGTGTGGGGTGGTTGGTTTGGCTTTTGAGTGGAACTAATGAAATAAGGAGAAATGTGCACTGTTTTGAAAAAGTAAGAGCCACTTGAATTGAAAAAAAAATAAGAAAAGGAAAAAATAGTTGTATTGCTGTGAAAAAATAATACCTTGATAACTGGTGACTCTTGATGTAATTGTGCTTAAAGAAGTACCGAGTTAATATATATTGATGTGAAAGTGGAGTTATGGTTTCACATAAGTGTGGGATTTTAAATATTAAAGTGTATGTATTAAAGCGCTTAGGGAGGTGTAGTCACTCTTATATCGAAATGTATCATATCCGTCCTGCAGCCTACATTACAACCAAATAAAATCCTACTTGATCCGAGACTGAATGAGCTCGATTAGTAGAGTAGTACACTACGGGCAAGCCTATGATGCATCTTTTGTGGCATATGAATGTTATTTCTGAGACTGAGTGAATACTTTCTATATTGAGTTCCTAAGTGTTCTTAAATTTTATTGTGTGGAACTACTCTCTTTTGTTGTGTGAGGGCACTTGATTCATGAAGGAAAGGTAATGTTAGTGATCTCTATGTTAGAGTAAGTGGATGAGTTGTGAATAATGTGTGGTACTTGTGAGTAAAATCATGAGGTGAAGATGTTATGCTTTTATGCTTAGTCTATTTCAAATATTGTTGGTGTGATGAGTTGGGAGGATTGTTTAAAAAGGTCGTGTCTATATAAAGTGTAGTTTGATTGCTCAAGTCGAGCAATGGTTTAAGTGTGGGGTGTTGATGATAGGCTATAATTACGTATTTTAGTCGCTTATTACACTATAATTTACTGCACTTTAGTTGAGTTTGAGCGTTAATAGCTAGTGTTTTGCACTAATTGGGTGCATTATGGCTTGTAGGAGTGATTTCGAGCTATGTAGATATTATGGAATGAATTCAAGTGATTTGGAGCTTTGAAGTCTGAGTAAAAGCCCAAGGAATTAAGTCGGGATCGTGTTTGGGGATCAACGGATGACAGTTAGAACGAACGAAGAATCGAGCAGGCATATTGTGAACTGTCTAGTAAAATGCACATAACATTTCGACCTGAAATCAATTTGGGCTTCACAATATATGATTGGAAGGTTAATTCAAAGGGATACAACTTTCATGTTTTATGTTGTATCAAATTCCCAACAGAACAGGGTGAAAATGGCACAACAAGTGTGAAAAGTGCGTGGCCGCGCACGTCCTGTCCGAGGAAAATGTCCTTTGTCGCGTAGGAGAAGGTATAATTATTTGGGTCCGACCCTACTTGGTATATATACATAGAAATACGGTATTTTGAGGACTTTTGACACACTTTGGACCTAATGAGGCAAGAACAGACTAGGAGCAAGGCGGAGAATTCTTCTATGAGTTTTTCACTTCCTTCATCCTATTTACATTATTGGTTATGAATTCTAGTGTCACGACCCAATTCTCCCTCCGACTGGGTCTCGTGACGGCACCTAGTCTAGACGACTAGGTAAGCCTATACCTTAAGCGAAATTTAGATAAAACAGGTAAAATAATAGTAAGCGAAAGAAATCATAATAAAGTCGACGCCGCTTGGCATAAACAGTGACTATGCCCAGAACCCGGAATATCACCATACATCACAAGCTACTCTAATGCTCTATATACACAACTGGAAAAGAGAAGACTGTATAGTTTCATCTACAAGTACTACAACTTCGAGATAGAAAGGGGACTCGGAGATCTGCGGACGCTGCAGATTATGCCTCGAGTCTCCTGGTACTGCTGCTGCTGACTAGTTGAGATACCGCGTGCTAGGGCCTGGATCTGCACATGGGAAAAACATGCGCAGAAGGGCGTGAGTACTCCACATTTGGTACCCAGTAAGTGCCAAGCCTAACCCCAGTCAAGTAGTGACGAGGTCAGGTTGAGGCTCTACTGAGGTTGCAATTTAAAATAAGACAGATATAGTTAATAGTTAAGTAGACGGTAATAATTAACGGCAATTCAAAGTAAGGACCAGAAAGTAGAGTAATGAATCTCCTGTTTGGCACAACATATAACTCAGGTGATAATCGTGCAATGCAATGCAGGGGGAAAGCTCCCAGATCTCGGTCCGTAGTCCCAATTTAAATATGCAATGCAGTACAGGAGGAAAGCTCCCGGATCTCGGTCCGTAATCCCAATTTAAATATGCAATGCAAGANATATATATATATATATATATATATATATATATATATGTCGGATAAAGCGAAGTTTCAAGGTTTGAGGAAAATCATTAGTAAATACAGGTAAAGTACTTAAACTGTGTTCAAACAGTAGTAACGAGAGAAAAATCAAGTAAAATCAGTGGTTGTGATAAAATATTAAATTGTTATTCAGCTCAATCAAGGATAGTAATAATAGAATCGAAATTTAGGCAGGTTATAGAAAGAACTATGGGATTCCGTGAAAATGTCCCATGCACGCGCTCGTCACCTCACATACACGGGGTTTTTATAGTAAACACCAGTCAAAATATTTAAGGAAATTCCCCAACACAGAGTTAGGCAAGCCACTTACCTCAACTGTGCAAATCAACCGCTAATCACTCTCTTGCCACGAGTATCCAACTCCGGGTGGCCCAAATCTATTCAATTCGATTGCATATTGTAAATATCATTTCAATAAATCAAAGTAACTAATTAATTCGAAGCTAATACACGGAATTAGGAATTTTGACCAAAACGCCCCTCGGGCCCACGTCTCGGAATTGGAAAAAATTTATATTTTCTGAACCCTTGTTCGCTCACGAGTCTAACCATATGAAAATCTCTCAAATCGGAGATCAATTACCCAATCAAAACCCCAAAATTTGGTCTAAGGAGTTTCTTCCATTTCCCCCCAATTTTAATTCAAAAATCATGAATTTAAGGGTGGAATTTAAGATTTGGAACGTGGAAATTAACCTATGGTGGTAGAAAATCACTTACCTCGATTACCCAGCTGAAAATCCTCTCAAAAATTGTCTCTTTCGAGCTCCCACAACTCAAAAATGGTGAAATAAGGTTTAATAATCTGCCCAGGTGTTTTATGCTATGCGCTCGTGGAGTCTCAGTCGCGATCGCGGAGAGTAAAATTCCACGTGCCTCAAAACCTTCAGTGCGATCGCGTACATGTGCCTGCGATCGCGGACCTTCTGGCATTAGCATTATGCGATCGCAGAGTGTATCATGCGATCGCGGAGAGTAACCTCCAGATTTTTTCCTCTAGCCCTGCAACACTATGCGATCGCGACCCTTCATGTGCGATCACGGAAGCCAACATAGCACAACTATGCGATCGCGGCCGATAATATGCGATCGCGTAGATCATTCTCCTAACCCTCTCATCTAACACTATGCGATCGCAGTGAATACTTGACTACTGTAGAAAAACCAGCAATAACAGCTAAGGCTTTTGGCCTTGAAGTGCCCGTTTGAACACCCGAAACACACCCCAGGCCCCCGAGACCTCAACCAAAACCACCAACTCGTCCAAATACCTTATTCGAACTTGGTAGAGCCTTAAAAACACGCTCCATAACATCAAAATCATCAAATGAGCATAGATTCAAGCCTAAGAACTTAGGAATTTTCAAGAATTCACCTCCGACGCCGAACCACGTCTAAACTCGTCCGAATGACCTCAAATTTTGCACACAGGTCACAAATTCCATTCCGAGTCCGATATCAAAATCTCACCTATCGGCCGAAATCGCCGAATTCTAACTTTCGCCAATTCAAGCCTAAATCTACGTTTGGCCTCAAAAACACATTCCGAACATGCTCCTAACCCCGAAATCACTCAACGGAGCTAACGGGGTCGACGGATTTCCATTCCGGATCCGTCTTCACACAGCTCCCGCTCCGGCCCAATTTCTAAGGTTAAAGCTCATCTTAAAAGACTATATGTCCAAAAACACTCCAATTTTCATCGCTCAACGCTCCGACTCGTTCCATTAACCTAGTAAGACATGGGAGGGACATTTATCAGAGGATCGGGGTGCTAACTCTCCAAAAAACGACCGGCCAGGTCGTTACATTCTCCCCCTCTTAAGAAAATTGTTCGTCCTCGAACGAGTATAGAAACATACCTGAAGCTATGAATAGGTGAGAGTACTGACTCCGTATATCCTTCTCGGTTTCCCAAGTCGCCTCCTCGACCGGATGACCTCTCCACTGCACCTTGACTGAAGCAATATCCTTCGATCTGAGCTTTCTAACCTGCCTGTCCAAAATGGCCACAGGCTCCTCAACATATGATAGGTCCTTGTCCAACTGGACTGAGCTGAAATCCAACACATGAGTCGGGTCACCATGATATTTCCGGAGCATGGACACGTGGAATACCGGATGAACACCTGCTAGGTTGGGAGGCAAGGCCAACTCATAAGCAACCTCCCCAACCCGCTGCAATATCTCAAAAGGGCCGATGAACCTCGGACTCAGCTTACCCTTTTCCCCAAATCTCATGACGCCCTTCATCGGCAATACTCAAAGCAAAACCCGATCACCAGCCATGAATGATAAATCACGAACTCTCCGGTCCGCATAACTCTTCTGTTTGGATTGGGCTGTGCGAAGTCTATCCTAAATCACCTTCACCTTGACCAAGGCATCCTGAACCAAATTCGTACCCAACAATCGGGCCTCGCCCGGCTCGAACCATCCAACTGGAGACCTGCACCGCCTACCATATAAAGCCTCAAACGGTGCCATATGAATGCTAGACTGATAGCTGTTATTGTAAGCAAACTCTGCAAGAGGTAATTACTGATCCCATGATCCTCCAAAATCAATCACACAAGCACGGAGCATATCCTCCAAAATCTGAATGGTGCGCTCAGACTGTCCGTCCGTCTGAGGGTGGAATGCTGTACTGAGGTCAATCTAGGTACCCAACTCACTATGCAAGGCTCTCCAGAAGTGCGAGGTGATTTGAGGACGCCGGTCTGAAATAATAGATACCGGCACACCATGCAACTAGACTATCTCCCTTATGTAGATTTGAGCCAATCTCTCCGAAGAATTTGTAGTCAATACCGGAATGAAATGAGCTGACTTGGTCAGCCGATCCACAATCACCCAAATAGCATCATACTTCCTCAGAGTCCGAGGAAGTCCGACCACAAAATCCATGGTAATCCACTCCCACTTCCACTCTGGAAGCCTCATTTGCTTAAGTAATCCTCCCGGTCTCTGATGCTCACACTTGACCTGCTGACAATTGAGGCATCTGGCTACGAACTCCACTATATCCCTTTTCATCCTCCTCCACCAGTAGTGTTGTCTCAGATCCTGGTACATCTTTGCGGTGCCGGGATGAATGGAGTACCGCGAGCTATGGGCCTCCTCAAGGATCAACCTCCGCAGTCCATCTACGTCAGGCACACAAATACGACCCTGCAGTCTCAACACACCATAATCCTCTATGGTCATATCTCTAACACCATCCCGCTGAACTCTATCCCGAAGAGCTCGAAGGTCGGGATCATCATACTGGCACTCTCGAATGCGGTCATAAAGAGAAGATTGAGCCACAACACAAGCGAAAACTCGGTGAGGCTCAGAAAGGTCCAACCTCACGAACTTGTTGGCTAAGGACTGAACATCCAAAGCTAAGGGCCTCTCAGCTGCATGAAGATATGCCAAACTACCCAAACTCTCCGCCCGGCGACTCAGGGCATCGGCCACCACATTGGCCTTCCCCGGATGGTATAATATGGTGATGTCATAATCCTTGAGTAGCTCCAACCACCTGCGCTGACGCAAATTGAGATCCTTCTGCCTGAATATGTGCTGCAAACTCCGGTGATCCGTATATATCTCACAGGGAACACCGTATATATAATGACGCCATATCTTCAGGGCGTGAACAATTGCTGCCAACTCAAGATCATGAACCGGGTAATTTTTCTCATGTACCTTCAACTGTTTGGATGCGTAGGCAACCACCCTACCGTACTGCATCAACACCGCTCCCAAACCGATCCTCGAAGCATCACAATAGACTGTATAGGACCCCGAACCGGTAGGTAGGACTAACACTGGAGCTGTAGTCAGGGCTGTCTTGAGCTTCTGAAAGCTCTCCTCACACTCCTCAGTCCATATAAAAGGTGCACCCTTCTGGGTCAATCTAGTCATGGGTGCTGAAATGGATGAAAATCCCTCCACGAAACGGCGATAATAACCAGCCAAACCGAGGAAACTGCGGATCTCGGTAGCTGAAGACGGCCTGGGCCAACTCTGCACTGCCTCCACCTTCTTCGGATCTACCTTGATCCCATCCAAAGATACTATATGGCCTAATAATGCCACAGAATCAAGCCAAAATTCTCACTTAGAGAATTTGGCATATAACTTCTTCTATCTCAAGGTCTGAAGCACGGTGCTCAAGTGCTGCTCGTGGTCCTCCTGGGACCGAGAATATACCAGAATGTCGTCAATGAACACAATGACGAAAGTATCAAGGTGAGGCCGAAATACGTTGTGCATCAGGTGCATGAAGGCTTCTGGGGCATTGGTCAGCCCGAATGACTTAACAAGGAACTCGTAGTGACCATATCTAGTCCTGAAAGCAGTCTTCGGGATGTCCGACTCCCGAATCTTCAACTGATGATATCCCGAACGAAGTTCAATCTTGGAGAATACCTTGGCACCCTGTAGCTGGTCAAACAAATCATCAATGCGAGGTAACGGGTACCTATTCTTCACTGTCACCTTATTCAACTACCTGTTGTCAATGCACATACGCATCGATCCATCCTTCTTCTTCACAAACAACACTGGAGCACCCCAAGGCGACACACTGGGCCTGATGAACCCCTTATCAAGC
>ML292701.1:29304-72659 GCA_005239495.1 Nicotiana undulata | reverse complement strand
CCCCCCGGGCCCACATCTCGGAACCCGATAAAATTTACACTACAAGAAACTTCATCCTCCCACGAGTCCATACATACCAAGAACACAGAAATCGCAGTCCAAATGACCCCTCAAATCCCCATTTCAAAGCCTCTTAAATCCCAAGCCCTAACTATCCATTTCCACTGATTTTTCCCAAATTTTCCATCATTAATCCGACCTTTAATCATGCATTAACGAGTTAAGAGTCCAGAAATCTTACATCTATGAAGAACTATCGAATTCCCTCTTCAAAAGCCCCAAACCTGGATGAAATATTGAGAAAGATGGCTAAAATTCGCGAAGGCTGGTTTTTATACCTTCTGTCCAGTGATCTCGCACCTGCGATCACTTACTCGCACCTGCGGCTTCACAGGTGCGATGCTTCTCCCGCACATGCGGCTTCGCAGGTGCGATGCTCCTTCCGCACCTGTGATCTCCCTGGGGGCTCCTAATTCCGCACCTGCGATCCTTCTTCCGCACCTGCGATCTCGTAGGTGCAACAATTTCCTTGCACCTGCGGAACTCCTCAACCTAGCCCATTCTCTCACCTGTGGAGCCAAGTCCGCTCCTGCGGGACTGCACCTGCGGCTCCCCTTCCGCAGGTGCAAAAACATCAGAACAGCAGCTAAACCTGCATTTTGCCAAGCCCAAATGCCCCGTTCGCCACCCGAAATCAAGCCCGAGCCCCTCGGGACCCCAACCAAACATACCAACGCATCATATATGATCATTCAAACTTAGTCGACCCTTGAAACATAAAAAAATATCAAAACTCCAAAAACTCATCGAATTCAAGCCTATGAACATTGAAACTTCTAAATTCCACCAACGATGCCGAAACTACCCAAAACAACTCCGATTGACCTGAAATTTTGCAGACATATCCAAAATGACTATACAAACCTGCTCCAACTGTCGGAATTCCATTCCGGCTCCGATAGCCTATTTTCCATTGTCGACCAGAAATCGCCAAAAACTAACTTTCGCCAATTCAAGACTAATTCTACACCGGACATCACAAAAACATTCCGAACACACTCCTGATTTCCAAATCACCTAACGAAGCTATCCGAGCCATAAAATCCGCATTCCAAGGTCATTTACCAATAAGTCAACTTCGGGTTGACTTTTCCAATTCTAAGGCTACTTTTAGAGACTAAGTGACTCAATTCTTTCTATAACCACTCCAAACCCGAGCTAACCAATTCTAACTCATCATGAACAGTCTAACCAGTCTACAACAAGGCAGAACAAAGAAAATATTGCATGTTCTACGTAACGACCGACCGGGTCATTACATTCTCCCCCTCTTAAACAAACGTTCGTCCTCGAACGGGTCTAGAAACATACCTGGAGTCTCAAGCAAGTGAGGATATCTGCTCCGCATCTCCCGCTCGATCTCCCAAGTAGCCTCTTCCACTGGCTGAACTCTCCACTGCACCTTCACTGAAGCTATCTCTTTTTACCTCAACTTTCTGACCTCGCGAGCCAAAATAGCAACTGGTTCAACCTCATATGACATATCATCCTCGAGTTGAACTATACCGAAGTCTAAGACATGAGACGGGTCACCAACATACTTCCGGAGCATCGACACGTGGAACACCAAATGAACACTACACAAGTTGGGTGGCAAAGCAAGTCTATAAGCCACCTCTCCAACCTTCTGAAGCACCTCAAATGGACTAATGAACCGGGGACTAAGCTTTCCCCTCTTCCCGAACCTCATAACACCCTTCATGGGTGACACCTTCAGCAGTACCTTGTCACCTTCCATGAAAGACACGTCCCGAACCTTCCGGTTCACATAGCTCTTCTGCCTGGACTGAGTCGTGCGAAGTCGCTCCTGAATCAACTTCACCCTCTCCAATGCATCCTGAACCAAATCCGGGCCTAACAACCTAGCCTCCCCGGGCTCAAACCAAGGAACCGGAGATCTACACCTCCTACCATATAAAGCCTCATATGGCGCCATCTGAATACTAGACTGGTAGCTGTTGTTATATGCAAACTCTGCTAGAGGCAGAAACTGCTCCCATGAACCACCAAAATCAATCACACAAGCACGCAACATGTCCTCTAAGATATGAATAATCAGCTCTGACTGCCCGTCGGTCTGGGGATGAAATGATGTGCTCATCTCTACCTGAGTACCCATACCTCTCTGCAAAGCCCTCCAAAACTGGGATGTGAACTGAGTGCCTCTGTCGGAAATAATAGAAACTGGGACCCCATGCAATCGGACAATCTCGTACTGACAGGAATGAAGTGCGCAGACTTGGTCAGTCGATCTACAATAACCCAAATAGCATCAAATCCCTTCGAAGTCCGTGGAAGCCCAACTACAAAGTCCATGGTGATCCGCTCCCACTTCCACTCTGGAATGACTAACTCCTGAAGCAACCCATGTGGCCTCTGGTGCTCATACTGGACCTACTGGCAGTTGAGGCACCGTGCTACATATTCCACAATATCTCTCTTCATCCGCCTCCACCAATACTGTTGTCTCAGGTCTTGGTACATTTTTGCGGCACCCGGATGGATGGAATACCGCGAGCTATAGGCCTCTGCCAATATCGACTCTCGGAGACCATCTACGTCGGGCACACAAATACGGCCCTGCATCCTCATAACCCCGTCATCATCAATAGTCGCATCCCTGACATCACCTCGATGGACCTTGTCCTGAAGAACTAACAAGTGACGGTCATCATACTGACGCGCTCTAATCTGATCATAAAGAGAAGAGCGGGAAGCCATGCTGGCTACTATCCGTGGAGGCTCTGACAAATCCAATCTCACAAGCTACCCTGATAAGGCCTGAACATCACGTGCTAAGGGTCTCTCTGCTGCTGAAAGATAGGCTAAACTCCCCAAACTCTCTGCTCGGCGACTCAGGGCGTCGGCCACCACATTGGCCTTCCCCGAATGATATAAAATGGTGAGGTCATAATCCTTGAGAAGCTCCAACCATCTCCTCTGACGCAAATTCAAATCCTTCTGCCTCAGTAGATACTGCAAACTGCGATGGTCAGTAAAACTCTCACACTGAACCCCATATAAATAATGATGCCAAATCTTCAAAGCATGAACAATGGCAGCTAACTCAAGATCGTGCACTAGATAATTCTTCTCGTGCACCTTCAACTGTCTGGATGCGTAGGCAATCACCCTACCGTCTTGCATCAAAACCTCTCCCAAGCCAACCCTAGAAGCATCACAATAGACTGTGTAAGAACCCGAACCAGTAGGCAAAACTAATACCAGAGTTGTGGTTAAAGCTGACTTGAGCTGCTGAAAGCTCTCCTCACACTCGTCGGACCATCTGAATGGAGCACCCTTCTCGGTCAATCTGGTCAGTGGTGAAGCAATAGAAGAGAATCCCTCCACAAAGCGACGGTAATAACCCGCCAACCCAAGGAAACTCCTAATCTTTGTAGCTGAGGACGGTCTAGGCCAACTCTACACCGCCTCAATCTTCTTCAGATCCACCTGAATACCCTCACTAGACACCACGTGCCCCAAGAAAGCTACCGAACCAAGCCAAAACTCACACTTGGAGAACTTTGCATAAAGCTTCTCCTCTCTCAACCTCTGCAACACAACCCTTAAATGCTGAGTGTGCTCCTTCTGGCTACGAGAGTACACCAGGATGTCATCAATGAACCCAATGACGAATGAATAAAGGTAAGGCTGAAACACATTGTTCATCAAATGCATGAACGCGGTTGGGGAATTGGTCAGCCCAAATGACATAACCAAAAACTCGTAATGACCATATCTGGTCCTGAAAGCAGTCTTCAGAATATCAGGATCCCGAATCTTCAGCTGATGGTACCCAGACCTCAAGTCAATCTTGGAGAACACCCTAGCTCCCTGAAGCTGATCAAACAAGTCATCAATACGAGGCAAAGGATACCGGTTCTTCACCGTAACCTTGTTCAGCTGCCTATAGTCGATACACATGCGCATAGACCCATCCTTCTTCTTCACGAACAACACTGGTGCACCCCAAGGCGAAACACTAGGCCGAATGAACCCCTTATCTAGGAGTTCCTGAAGTTGCTCCTTCAATTCCTTCAACTCTGCTGGGGCCATGTCGTAAGGCAGAATAGAGATAGGTTTGGTATCTGGTAATAAGTCAATACCAAAGTCAATGTCCCTGTCAGGTGGCATGCCTGGCAGTTCTGCAGGGAATACGTCCGGAAACTCACGGACCATAGGAACAAAATCAATGGAAGGAGTCTCACTACTAACATCCCTCACAAAGGCCAAATAAGACTCACACCCCTTCCCAATCATACGCTGAGCCTTTAGAAAGGAAATCACCCTGCTAGGCACATACTCCACCGAACCCTTCCACTCAATCCTCGGCAATCCAGGCATAGCTAAGGTCACGGTCTTGGCGTGACAGTCAAGAACAGCATGGCACGGAGATAGCCAATCCATGCCCAATATCACATCGAAGTCAACCATGCTAAGCAATAATAGATCTGCCCGGGTCTCCAGACCCCCAATAGATATAACACAAGACTGTTACACCTGATCCACCACAACAGTATCCCCCACTGGAGTCGACACACGAACAGATGAAATCAAAGACTCACGGGGCATATCCAAGAAATGTGCGAAGTATGATGAAACATATGCATACGTGGAACCAGGATCAAATAATACTGAAGCCTCCTGGTGACATACTTAGATAATAACCTTAATTACTGCATCTGAAGCTATGGCATCTGGTCTGGACGGAAGTGCATAGAAACGGGAATATCCTCCACATGATCGACCTCCCCCTCTAGGGCGGCCTCAGACTGACTGACCTCCACACCGGGCTGCCTGGGCGGGTGGTGTGGAAACTGGTGCTGAAGCTGGAGGATGGCTCCTCTGCTGATAAGAACTACCATAAAGGCGGGGACAATACCTCTTGATGTGACTTGGAACCCCACACTCGAATCAACCCCTCTCAGCATATGACGGTGGGGACTGAAGAGGACCCATAGCGCCAGAGTAGCTGCTATAAGAGCCATGTGCTGAAGAACCCTGAAATGACTGTGGCTGGGATGAGCTTTGGGATGGAAGTGCACCGAATGATGAACGGCCCGGGTGAGAGCTACGAGGACCGTGTCCTGATGAAGCACCACTGTAAACTAGACGAGCTGGCTGAGGAGGCCTGAATGGACGGTCTCTGCTATACAGAGACTGACCTCCCGAGTGAACACCTCCATAACTACTCGATCCTCGAGGCCTCTTGGCCTCTCTCTCAACACGCTCCTGGCGGCGCACTGACTCAATTTCCCTGGTTATGTCAACTACCTCCTCAAAAGAAGCGCCAGATACCCTCTCCCTGGTCAGAAAGATCCGTAAATGATATGTGAGACCATCAACAAACCTCTGGATCCTCTCTCTGTCTGTGGGGACTAGCCAGATGGCATGACGGGCTAACTTAGAGAACCTCATCTCATACTGCATCACGGTCATGTCTCCCTGACGCAACTGGTCGAACTCTCTGCGCAGCTCCTCCCTACAGGATTGTGGTATATACTTCTCCAAGAAGAGAATGGAGAACTAGTGCCATGTAAGGGGCGCTGCATCAGCGGGTCTACGCCTCTCATAGGCCTCCCACCAAGCAAGTGCAGCTCTTGGAAACTGGAATGCGGTAAATGATACCCCACTATGCCACTGAAAGTCGGAGGCTAGAGTTTGTTGAACCTCTCCAACCTACGCTGCTCATCATCAGCTAAAGTTGGGACCACATAATCCTGTACCGGAGCAATTTGCTGCACTGGAGCTACCCCAGGTGTCTGAAGTCCCTGGGTGACCTGCTCAGGTGTCCGGGCAGCTGGAGTCTGAATGCCTACCCCGGCCTGAGAAGTAGTAGCAGTAGTGGACAAAGCGACGGCATGTGCCAAGCTGGTGCACACCGTCAAAATCTGAGCTAGGGTCTTCTGAAGACCCGGAATCACAATGGGCACTGCTGGGGCCTGAGCTTGCCCCGCTGGAATCTCAGCTGCGGGGGCCTGATCCTGAACCATGGGAGGGTCCACAGGTGTTGTTCTGGCTGCTGTGCGGGCTGTACCCCTCCCTCTGCCACAGCCGCGGCCACGGCCTCGGCCTCTAGCTAGTCCTGCTGGTGTCTGATCACCACTACCGGTAGCACGAGTCCTCACCATCTGTGAGAGAATGAAAACAACGAAAGTTTAGTTCCCGAGTTCAACAGAGTCGCAGGATAGAATCCAAAGAAGTGGAAGTTTACTAAGGGTTCTATAGCCTCTCGAAGATAAGTATAGACGTCTCTGTATCGATCCGCAAAACTCTACTAATTCTACTTATAACTGGTGAGACCTATTCAACCTAGCGCTCTGATACCAACTTGTCACGACCTAATTTCGGAGTCGTGATGGCGCATGTCGTGAAACCAGGCCAGCCACCTATTGTAACTAATCCTGAACCGTTTATTAAGTAAATTACCATTTCTCAACTGCCTGAAGTCAAATATAAAAAAGATCTGTATTTAAAAGAAACTTATGAAACCAAAAATACCAAAAATCTACAACTTCCGGATCCGGTGTCACACAGTCATGAGCTGCTAATACATAATACAATCTGAAAAGAAATGACCTACATAGTCTGAAAGTAAATACGACAGGTAGAAGATAAAGAGATGACGAGATCACGGTCGCCAGTTGTTACCTCGTCAACTCTGATGAAACTGATGCTACTCACTGTCCAGAGTTGAATCTCGGTGTACCTGGATCTGCACACAAGGTGCAGGGGGTAACGTGAGTACACCAACTCAGTAGTAACGAAACCAAACTACGGGCTGAGAGGTAGTGACAGACGAAACCTCCTATAATTTTGAACAACGGTATATAACTTGGGCATGACAGTAATATATCAGAAAATAAACAAGATGCATCACTTTATGTCTGTAGCCTGCATGCCCGCATGAATTCTCACAGAATAAAGAATAATATGTAATCAGTAATCAAACTCTCATAAGGTGGTCCACTCAGTACTAGAATCTAGCCTTCCGGCCCAGAGAAAATCTATCCCGGAATATATATATATAAACATAGTGACATAGTCACTCAGTACTGAGTAAAAAGGCCAATCCAGCCCCACGGAGAAGATCCATCTCTGGAACGTAACCCCACGGAGAAGATCCATCTCTGGAACATAAAATACCACGAAGAAGATCCATCTCCGGAACATAACATTCGGACAGGATCCATGCCCAGGGAAGATCTATCCCTAAATATCTGTGCGCTCACTGGGGGTGTAAAGACTCCGGAGGGGCTCCTATAAGCCCAAGCGCTATATCAAGCCAATGAAGGCATGATTCAATGATCGCTGCGGTGTGCAGTCCAATCTCATAACTGTCTCAATACCAGGCTCTCGGCCTCACTCCGTCAATACCTTTTCCAGTCTCAATCATATGGCTCACAGATGTATAAATCAGCCCAAACAATGATAAATATGCATGCAATTAACAATTTCTGAGACTGAGGCATGAAAATATACTATAACAGGACTGAGTACATGGAAACAATAATCACAAACAGAGACAGAAATAATCGACCGTTCCTGTCTGAACATATCGGTGTAAAGCCTTAACATTTATACTTAGCATGATTCTATTGCGTTCAAGGTAAACGCAACCTTCACTGTACCAATATCAACCTGAGATAACCATTAGGCAGTGTTGTGGGATGAGCCAGGCTACAAATATCCGGCGTACGCTCGCAATGCCCGTCACTTGTCAAATGCGTCACCTTAATTAATATCAAGTATCACATAACTTGGGGTTTCGAACCCTCAGTTTCAAGTTTGGAAGCGTTACTTACCTCAAAACCGGCTAAAACACTACTCTGCAGTACCCTTGCCTCGAAATTCAGCCTCCGAGCGCTCCAAATCTACCAACAATCAAATGTATATCATTATTACATGCTAAGGGATGAATCCCAATCAAAACCTATCAAGAATACTAAAAATCCCGAAATTGATCAAACCCGCCCCCCCGGGCCCACGTCTCGGAACCCGATAAAATTTACACTACAAGAAACTTCGTCCTCCCGCGAGTCCATACATATCAAGAACACAGAAATCGGAGTCCAAATGACCCCTCAAATCCCCATTTCAAAGCCTCTTAAATCCCAAGCCCTAACTACCCATTTCCACTGATTTCCCCCAAATTTTCCATCATTAATCCGACCTTTAATCATGAATTAACGAGTTTAGAGTCCATAAATCTTACCTCCATGAAGAACTATCGAATTCCCTCTTCAAAAACCCTTCAAAAGCCTCAAACCCGGATGAAATATTGAGAAAGATGGCTAAAATTCGCGAAGGCTGGTTTTTATACCTTCTGTCCAGTGATCTCGCACATGCGATCACTTACTCGCACCTGCGGCTTCGCAGGTGCAATTCTTCTCCCGCACCTGCGGCTTCGCAGGTACGATGCTCCTTCCGCACCTGCGATCTCCCTGGGGGCTCCCAATTCCGCACCTACGATCCTTCTTCCGCACCTGCGATCTCACAGGTGCGACAATTTCCTCGCACCTGTAGAACTCCTCAACCCAGCCCATTCTCGCACCTGCAGAGCCAAGTCCGCTCCTGCGGGACTGCACCTGCGGCTCCCCTTCCGCAGGTGCGAAAACATCAAAACAGCAGCTAAACCTGCATTTTGCCAAGCCCAAATTCCCCGTTCGCCACCCGAAATCAAACCCGAGCCCCTCGAGACCCCAACCAAACATACCAACGCATCATATATGATCATTCAAACTTAGTCGACCCTTTGAAACATCAAAAACAACATCAAAACTCCAAAAACTCATCGAATTCAAGCCTATGAACATTGAAACTTCTAAATTCCACCAACGATGCCGAAACTACCCAAAACAACTCTGATTGACCTTACCTTTTGCAGACATATCCAAAACAACTATACGAACCTGCTCCAACTGTCGGAATTCCATTCCGTCTCCGATATCTTATTTTTCACTGTCGACCGGAAATCGCCTAAAACTAACTTTCGCCAATTCAAGCCTAATTCTACACCGGACATCACAAAAACATTCTGAACACACTCCTAAGTCCTAAATCACCTAACGAAGCTATCTGAGCCATAAAATCCGCATTCCGAGGTCATTTACCAATAAGTCAACTCCTAGTTGACTTTTCCAACTCTAAGGCTACTTTTAGAGACTAAGTGACTCAATTCCTTCTATAACCACTCCAAAACCGAGCTAACCAATTGTAACTCATCATGAATAGTCTAACCAGTATACAACAAGGAAGAAACAGAGAAAATATTGCATGTTCTATGTAACGACCGACTAGGTCGTTACAGTTTATAGGGATGCTAATTATCCCGTTAACGGATTAGTTAGTCCTCCTCCTAAAGTCTCACTTATATGATATAAATACAATATACACATTTTTTCATTAAGATATGACAGCGAAGGTAGTTTAAATTTCTTACGGTTGAGGGACTTTTTTCTCTCATGTACCAAAAGATTTTTCTCTCAGCACGATAACATGATATCATCTCTATATATAGGCGCACGTTAGTGGTGCGACCAGCGTACGCCACTGATGCTGGCATGGCGAAAGGCCGGCCACGGAAGTATAGAACACGGCACTAGCTCCGGTTCAATTGGCCAATGGGGCATGAAGGATAGTTGATGTGAGGATGAGATTGTCACTGCTACTACTCCGCATGTTATACTAAAAGATCTGGTAGAAATGGCTTGACTAGGTGTGATGCTTACTCCGCCTATTGTTAGGCTTCAAGGGGAAACCCTCTATTTGTTCACACCCCCACCCTTGTATTCCTTTTTTGCTTGTATTATCGAAGGTAAAGTTTGTGATCCCCATCCTATGTAATCTTGTTCAATAATAATATAAGGTGAGATTTAAATAAAGAAAAAAAGGGAAACCCTAACGTGGTGAATCAAGGCGGAGTGACTAAGGTGCAAACAGACCCACCCGCTGGGAAACTCAATTCTCCGCCAAAATTGGTTGCAAGTCCACAGAAACATGAGCTTGCAAAGCAGCCACCACCACCTACGGAAGAGAAAAAGACATGTTAAAATGGTTCAATTTGATGAAGTTGAGGTCGAAAAGGAAGCTGAAAATTGGGAATACATAGTGATCCTCTATGTGGTTGGGGATTCTCCAACTATTGGGGCAATCACCGGATTCCTAAGGAGCTAGTGGACGTTTCAGCATAAACCTCATATATACTACCATAACGATGGTTATTTTGTGATACAATTCTATAGTTGTGGTGATAGAGATAATCTCTTGATGTTTGGACCTTATATGCTAAATAGTAAACCAGTGATTGTGAAGCCCTGGAGTGCCAATTTTAATTTTAGTGAGGAGATACTCAAAACAATTCCCCTTTGGGTAACGTTTCCTAACTTACCCCTGAGTTGCTGGAGTCCCAACTCTCTGAGTAGGATAGCTAGTGTATTAGGCACCCCTCTATGTGCCGATGAATGCACCTCTCGCAAAGAGAGGATTTTGTATGCTCGAGTGCTTATTAAAATGGACATTATTGTCCTATTACCTAAAACTGTCAAGTTGTTGAATTCATTTGGCAAGCCTTATGGCCACGAGGTTAGATATACGTGGTGGCCTCAGTAATGTCGAGTATGCTGCCAACTTGGACATATCTGTCAGGCTGAGCAAGTAACGCCCCAACCTAAGAAATCCAAAATTGAGTAAAGGAATACTAAGAAAGTTTGGAAAAGTAAGGATACCCCAATACCACCAATACTTGAGGTGCCACCAGAGGAGGTGGAGGGTAATCCTAAAAATGGAAAAGATGGGTGGACAAAAGTAAAAGGGAAAGCAGTTGCAAGGCCTCAGCTATTCTATGAAAGAAGTCAATATCTTGTGGATGTTGAGAATGGTTTCACCCCTATGAGAGGAACCTCATTTAAATAGGTGTTGCAAGCAGCCCTAAGAACGGGGGACACAAGATGCAGCTCTAGCCAAGAAGGAAAGCCTCTTGACCCCTACAACAATCACCAAAGATTATAGCTACATAGAATGTTAGGGTTTCAATTAGTTTTTTTAAGAACAAGGAGATGAAGAAGATAGTAAATAAAGAGAGAATAGTAGTTTTAACTATTACGGAACATAGAGTCATTGAACAAAATGCCTTAAGGATTATAAAGAATGTTTTTCCTACCTAGAGTTGGCATGATAACTATGATAATAATGGGCGAGGAAGGATCTAGTAGTATGGGGCCACATGCTGGTTGATGTTACAGTATTTTGTACAAGCTCTCAGATCATTTACTGTGCTATCATAAGTGTAGACTGATCTATTGAGTTTTAATTCACTGCAATATATGGCCTTCACACAATTGCTGATAGGAAACACCTTTGGCAGGATCTGATAGGAATAAAGTCCAATATTCAGAGTATGTGGATCATTATATGCAATACTCCAACTTGATGACAAAATGGGAGAAAGTGCAATACAAGATATAGCGATGAAAGACTTTGAGGAGTTCTTGGGGTCAATTGGTCGAACAGTGATGAAAACAGTGGGAAGATTCTATACCTGGACTAATTCACACATTCACAGCAGGATTGATAAAGCCCTGGTCAATCCTTCTTGAATGTCTCTATGGCCCAGCTTACAGTTGAAGCTAAAGATCCTTATTTTTCTGACTATTCCATGTTTTGCATTACATCCAGTAGGAACCCAAGAAAGGTGACAAGACCCTTTAGGTTCTTGAATCACTTGACTGTTCATACGAAATTTCTTAATACTAACTTTACTGTGTGGAGTAGTACTGTGCAACGGGAGTATACGTAACACATGTGACAAAAGCTCAAACTAATGAAGGAAGGGATGAAAGCTTTAAATGAACATAGGTTATGTAAAGTCGAGCAGAAGATGTAAAATATCAGGAAAGATCTATGTGATATTCAAGAGAATCTATGAACCTGCTACATTGATCCCACTTTATATGCTATAGAGAAAGAGTTTAAACTTAACTTAGAGAAATTTATCCTAATAAAGGAAGGTATTCTGAGACAACAATCTTTAGTTCAATGGTTGAGGCTAGGAGACACCAACTCATTTTTTTCCATGCTATCTCAAGAGTAGGATTTCCCAAAATCACATTAACAGGATAATCACTACTAGTGGAGATGTGGTATACACTGACAGGGCAACTGAAACAGAGATAATTGGATTTTACAAGGGACTGCTAGGCATTTGTGCTACACAACTACCTTCAATTAATCCTAGTATTCTAGTTGTTGTCCCCATCCTGAATAGAGAACAACAACTTGTCACGATCCAATTTTCCCTTCGTTGGGTATCGTGATGGCACCTAGTCTTAGGCATTAGGTAAGTCTAACATTTACCGAATACAATAATAAATAACATGTGACAACTTTAGAAATGGAATCGTCTATAAAATTTACAATTTTTCAAAACCATTAGTACAAGTCATAAGTCTTTCTAGGAGAAATTTTACATAATGGATACATCATTGTTCCGGAATAGAAGAAACAATGGAAATTAATAAATTAGAGGGTGACTTTGGAGCCTGCGAACACCCGACAAGTGTACCTTGAAGTCTTCAGCCACACCAAGCATGATTCTCAAAACCTACTCGATCCGAAGTACGTGACTCTACAAAAAAAAGTGCAGAAGTGTAGCATGAGTACACCACGGCGGTACCCAGTAAGTATCAAGCCTAACCTCGGTAGAGTAGTGACGAGGCCAGGTCAAGACACTCACTGAACATCTAAACTTGTGCAGGATATGACATAAAGCTAAAAAGAAAGAGATATTACAGAAATGTCAATAGCAACAGAAATCAGAGTACAAACAGTAATAATGATAAGGGAAACACGACTGGCAACGAGAAATAACCAGGTAATTAGACAACAACATATTTTGGATACAGGCAAGGGTAAATGTACTCAAGTAGAGAAATCGATATCAATTCAACCAATCAAATCGTTCCTAATGCACGACTCCAATAATCCCAATTCTCGTAATTTCATACAATAGATATCATCTTTCTAACCTTTAACACATACGGCACCTTGTGCCCACATCTTTCCATCTCACCTTGCACGGTAAAATTCACGTGCTACTCAGTACATATTATCCGTGACAAATATTAATTAGGATGTTCAAAAGACTTTATGTATATATACTGAAAAGTAAACTACGGCTTCTAAACCAAGTAGGAAATCAATGAGAAAATGAGTTTATCTTGGAAATCATTTGGTTAATGAAAATAACCTATTTCAATAAATACAACACCGGATAAGAAACTGAATTAAATATAGAATTTTTTGAATTACAATATAATAACTATTCCTTTTTAAGTAAAATAAAAACCTCAGATAGGTCAAGGAGATTAAGTTGAGAAATTAATTGAAGTAAAATTTGACAACTTGTAGAAATGGTAAGTATCGAAATAAACGGCGGGTTTTAACTTAAAAGTCACACAAGCCAGCATGATATTAATTCTTTTACTTATCACTATATTACTAACAACTCAGCAAGACAGGAGGCAATGACTCAACGTAGTAAATTTACCTAGAAAATCGATTTACTAGAATAATAGTATTAGGAAAAAGAACTCAGGAAATGACGGCAAGGCGCTAAGTCAACGACAATAACTCATTCCTTGGAAAACAGTAAAGAAACGGGAATACAAATCCTCAGAATCTCATATGAAAGAACCGAAACCAATGCAACAAAATAGGAATACAAACATAAAGTATGTTGCGACGCGCAACCTGATCCCACCATATAATACCCTTATCATAATTCACCCTTATTCCACCATATCAATTCACCCTTATTTCACAACTTTACAAAAATGACAGTGCAGACAAGGTACGTGGTGACTAAGTATGCAATCATAACAATTAAGACAGGTAGCAGATAAGTGCAAGACATAGAACAATTCAACAATTAAGCGGTAACAAGACAATAAGGAAGACAATAACTTTAACTACAATATAAGGCCAAATAACGAGTAAGGAGTACAGTAGGTGCTAGCAGCGTCAAATAAGGCATGTAAGAATAGACTAACAACGAGTTACCACATGTTATGACAATTCGATTATAGGCATGGAAAGACACTAGACAATCTAAACCGGACAAATACCACATATAAACCGGGTACCCACTCATCACCTTGCGTACACGGTTTTCACATAACAAGGTTGTACAATTTACTCAGTTCATAAGGGGTAGTTTCCCCCACACAAAGTTAGGCAAGACACTTACCTCAATTCGGCCAAATCAATACTCAGATTAGCTTTTCCTTTACAAATTCACCTCCGCTCGACTCAATCTAGCCAAATAAGACTTAAATACATTAAACAATGCAATAGAAAACAACTTCAACTAACAAAGCTATGATCTTTATACAATTTGCAAAAAGTCAACAAAAGTCAACTCCACGGGCCCGCACCTAGGAACCTGATAAAATTTACAAAATCCGAACACCCATTGCGATACGAGTTCAACCATACCAAAATTATCAAGTTCCGAAATCAATTCGTCCTTCAAATCATCATTATACATTTTGAAATATTTTACAATATTTTTCCCAAATTTTCCTTTAGATTCTTATGAATTTGATGTTAAACCTAAGGTATAATAACAAAATAAGATAGAAAATTGATTAGAGGTACTTACCCAATGACTGTAGATGAAATTCCTCTCTCAAAGTCGCCCACTCTCGGACCTAGGGTTCAAAATATGATAAAATGAAGCTAAGTCCCGAAATAGGAACCTTAATATCAGCCTCAGATGTCGCATTTGTGACTTCAGGATCGCAAATGCAAAAAAAGTATCACAAATGCGAAGGCTGACCAACTCTATCAAAGTCGCAAATGTGACATAAGACTCGCAAATGCGAGCTCAGTGTTTTTGCAAAAGCAACTGATTGTGTCGCAAATGCGGAGCTGCCTAATCGCAAAGGCGATGAAATGGTTCGCCAAATGCAAACTGACATGTCCCAGACCATCGTCACAAGTGCGAGAATGATCTCGCAAATGTGATAAAATCCTCGCAAATGCGAGAACAGAAACACCAGCACAGCTGAACCTTCTTCCAACACTCCAAATCACGTACAAAACTCGTCTGAGCCCTCGAGGCTCTAAAACAAACACCCTTACAATTCTGAAAACATAACATGAACTCGCTTGCGCGATCAGAACAACAAAATAACCTCTAAAATCACGAATCGAACGCCAAAGCACATGAAAATCACATTGAACTTCAAGAACTTCTAGAATCGCAACCGAGCGTCCGAACCATATCAAATTAACTCCAAATGATACCAAATTTTGCGGGCAAGTTCCAAATGATGAAACAGACCTATTCCAAGTGCCGAAACCACAATCTGGACCCGGTGGCCTTAAAGCCAAACCATGGTCAAACTTAGGAAAATTCTAAACCTTTAAATTTCCAACTTCCGCCAAATGATGCTGAAACCTTTTAGAAACATCCAAATGGAATTCCGGGAATACACCCAAGTCCAAAATCACCTACTGGACCTACCAGAACCATCAGAACTCTGATCCGAGGTCAAATACTCAAAATTCAACCTTGGTCAATTCCTTCAACTTCGAGCTTCTCAAATGAGAGTCACTCCTAAAAAATCCTTTCCGAACCTCTCAAAAACCCGAACCGACGATGCACGCAAGTCATAATACATGGTGTGAAGCTACTCGTGACCTCAAATTGCTGAGCCGGGTGAAATTGCTCATAACGACTAGTTGGATCGTTACACAGTTGTCCCCTCATAGCTCTAGTCACAAGAGAAGAAGTTTACCTAACCCTGAAAGACATATCTGATCTGAAGTCCCCAGGATGTGATGGATTTAATGCATACTTCTTCAAGAAAGCATGGCCTATTATTAGAGATGATGTTTCAGATGCCACAATCCAAATTTTTCAAACCACATGGATTATAAGGCTATTAACTGCACCACTGTTACCTTGATTCCTAAGGTACAATTTGTCACGATCCAAAACCCATTAAAGGTCGTGATGGCGCCTAACACTGCTGTCAGGAAAGCCAACAATTAAATTATTAACTCCACTACTCATTTTAGTATTTTTGAAATCATTATTTCCTTCAATTGAATAGTAAAAGATAAAATTTACAAAGTAAATGGCAATATTTTCACAAATACAATACTGAACAATCCATAAGCATCCCCAGAACCCGGTGTCATGAGTGTATGAACACCAACTAGGAAAAATATAGTAAAATACTACATCTGTCTGGATACAATTAGACAGGAGCATATAAATAATTCGGATAGAGACTATGTGCGAGCTACGGACTTGTAATGTGGAATGCAGCTCACCTAAGTCCCCGCAATAACTGTGCCTCTACGCCCATAAGGTCACTAGACATATATGCACTTGCACAAAAATGTGCAGCAAGTGTAGTATGAGTACGTAAATCAACTTGTACCCAGTAGTATCCAGTCTAACCTCGAAGAAGTACTGACGAGGAGTCGACTCTGACACTTACTATGGGCTAACAATAAAATACTGATATTATATTTAAGCATGGATTGTATAGAACGCCTGTAAACTCAATAGCATGAAGTAAGTAAACAATTCTTTTGTTAATAGGACATTTCCAAATTTATTTTTGTCATTTAACATTTTGTATCTCGGGCCAATGAAGCAATATCAATAGTAATTAATTCCAAAGATTTATCATGTGCAGATCATGTCGAGGTCGTACGGTCCGATCCAACATGAATATTTAAGTTGTGCATTGTCGAGGGTTGAACAACGCGAAACATAGATGCATCTATCTGCTACAAAGGCGTTCGGTCCGCTCCACAAAAGAAAAAATACATTTAAACCAACTAATTCAAGATTTATTAAGGGGCAATTATTCAAGGAAATACCAATTCTCATTAACGGTCAAGAAAAATGAAGTTTAACCTTTTACAATTCCTTTACCAAGTTTCAATATGATTTAAGCAATTAAATTAACAAGTAGGGTGCAAACATCACAAGTATAAAATGATTTGGGTCTTGGACTACCCGGACATAAGCATAATAGTAGCTATGTATGGACTCCCGTCACCTCGTGCATACTTAGCCCCCAAAAATAGGAGCACATAATAAATTGATTCACCTCTGGGGTTAATTCCCTCTTACAAGGTTAGAAAGGAGACTTACATCGCTCCAAAGTTCCATAACCGGCTTCGACGCCACTCTAACACCTCAAATCAAAACTTGACGGTCCAAAATACGCATTCAATGTGCAAACCAATCAAAACGTGTTCTAATACCCATAATTAATCAATTTAAACAATTTCCAACTTCGCTCGAAAAGTTGATAAAAATCACCCTCGGGCTCATGTGCCCGGATTCCGAAAATTTTTGAAGATTAACATTGCCCATAACCCCACGAACTCAAATATATAATTTATTCACAATTCCATGCTGAAATTCGTGGTCAAAATCCAAAAATACCAATTTCTAGTTCTTTCTTCAAAATCCCAAATTTCAACAAATTTTCATGTATAAATCCATATACAAACCATGTATTTAACTCACAATGTGTGGGAAATTACTAACCTCGTGATAGATGATGAAATCTCCTCTTCCAAAGCTCCAAAAATCGCCAAACTAAGTGAAAGATGGGGAGAAATGAGCAAAAGTTTCGTTTTAAAACAATCTACCCAGGCGACCCCTTCTTCGCGATCGCGAAGGCCAAAAATCACTGCCTCCAAAAATTCCCTACACGATCGCGAAGCACGACCAACCCATCAATCGCGAACGCGGGACAACTTCGCGTTCGCAAAGGCCAATTCCATCAGCCCCTGCTTCACCACTACGCGAATGCTCGACTTCATTCGTGAACGTGGTGGTCCAGCCCAGGAAACTAAGTGATCGCACTCCTTAGCCGAACGCGAAGAACAATTCACATCTGCTTACATTCACCTTCCGCGATCGTGAAGCATGCCAAAGACACCAGAAACCAGCGGCTGCAAATCACCCACTCTTGGCCCAAAATCACCCCGAATCACACCCGAAGCCCCCGGAACCCCGTCAAATCACAACAATCAGTCGTATAACATAACACGGACCTGCTCGAGGCCTCAAATCACATCAAACAACATTGAAATCACGAATCGCACCCTAATTCAAGCTTAATGAGCTTTAGAACTTCAAACTTCTACCTACGATGCTGAAACCTATCAAATCACGTCTGATAGACCTCAAATTTTGCACACAAGTCACATTCGATTACGTACCTTCTCCAATTCTGGAGTCGGAATCCGAACCCGATAACAAAGGTACACTTTCAGTCAAACTTCCCAAAAACCTTCAACTTTCCAGTTTTCGCCAAACGATTCCGAAATGACCTACGGACCTCCAAATCCATATTTGGACACGCTCCTAAGACCAAAATCACCATACGGAGCTACTCCCAGGCTCGGAATCCCAAACGTACATCGATAACATTAAAATACACTTCAACCAAAATTTATGAAATCCTTCCAAAATACCAACTTTCCACAATAGGTGCCGAAACACTCGCGGGTCATCCAAAATCCGATCCGGACATACGCCTAAGTCCAAAATCACTATGCGAACCTGTTGGAACCTTCAAACCTCGATTCCGATGTCGTTTACTCAAAAATCAAACCTTAGTCAATTCCTCCAACTTAAAGCTTTTGAAATTAGAATTTTCTTTTCAAATCAACTCCAAACTTCACGAAATTCAATTCCGACCACACGTACAAGTCATAATACCTGAGGTGAAGCTACACAAGGCATCCATCCGTCGAACGATGCGCTAGGGATCAAAACGACCGGTCGGTTCGTTATATTCTCTGCCACTTACACATACGTTCGTCCTCGAACGTGCTAAGAACTTCTGGAGTTGTCCGAAATCACTATTTAACCCCTTGAGCACCTACCCATGCTACCACAACCCAGTCGAGCACATTAGCTTGAGTCTGTCTAAAGATTATCCCTTTTTATTTAGTCAAAAAGCCTTAGAGCCAGATTCCAACATCCGAATTTACCTACCAGGCTTGTTTCCTACATACGAACACCGTATCAATCATTATACACCGTACTGACACATGATTATATACCCTTACCAAATTCACACCATGCACCAGATAATTCAAATGACCATAATAACATCCTCTGGCGACAATAGCCACAATTCCACGAATTCGATGCCCATAAAGTCCTGTTCCAACCCTTGCAATACTGCCACGACGGAAGAGATGCGTAGAAATTCCTAACCAGCTGTCGAGTCAACAAATCATTAAGTCTCTCCACCTAACAAGAACCATTACCTCATTATGAACCAAATAATGATATTTTCTCTTTAATATGCCTCATATAAATTCGTTCGCACTGATCCCATGTCCAAAAATATCGTCTCACCCAATACAAGTCGTTATGGTAATAAGCCACCGCAACACTACCAAAAGTCTCATATGATGCCACCCTGTGCCAATAAGCCACAAACTCGAATGTGATACATAAGGAAATCGAACCCTGGAAGGGACTATCCAACCCGCATAACTAATTTAACAACTGAAAAGGTGTTATGAACCTTCCTCAGAGCATAAGAAACAAGTCGCACAAGAATAGATATGGGGAATTATACTCAACATCACACTGTTGCGGCGTGCAACCCGATCCAACCATGATACCCCTGGCGGCGTGACACCCGATCCAAACAACATACCCGTGGAGGCGTGCCAACCGATCCACACATAATAATCTATAAGGGAACACTTACCGAGCTAGAATGCTCATAACTACAAAATACCTGAATATTAATACTATCCCTGGGAAGACGAATAGCGCCATACGCTACAAAACTCAAGAACGACTAAGGTGCGATATATGATCTGCATCTCGAGAACAATCCTTCTCACATAACACCATCGCTACGCAGGACCTCAATACATGTGCAATTAATCAAGTCGTCTCACAACCCACATGACACAATAGAGTATTACATGACATAGATGATGACGAAATAACATCCAACGTCCGAATACTCCTCCATAAATAGTGTTATGCTGAATGAACACCCCCAGGCTGGTGTAGAGTACACATCCACATTTGGACCTATCAACGGACCTCAAACCGATTCTGATCATACCATGCTTGGGCAAATAACCTCTCAAGGACCCACAATGACCTTTTTCCCATTACACACAAGAATAGTCGTCGAATCCGGAATGAACTTTCACAATTCACAACCAACTTAATAGAGCGCCTTTCATGCCTAAACTCTTACATTGGCGGTAGTACCAAAATCTCCTTACTTGGTTTCAATCTTTAATCAATCAAGTGACTACTTGTCACACTTATACAATTTTCCCGTGGGATACGCTCCCACGACCTTTCGCACCAGGTAACAAGTCTGCACATCCATACCACCGGCCACACTAATGTTGTAAAGCAAATCAAGAATCCATAATCAGTACACAAAGTCTCTTACACAAGGCACCAATCTCAAGTGACGCTAAAGACAATACTAGCTTACTCTAACCATCTGAATCCTTTCTTGCTCATTCGCGCTCGTGATATTCTTGTAAACACCAAACTGCAACCTTGATCCTCAACTTCCGATTCCCATGCCGCTCACTACACCTAACATGCCAATACGCAAGAGTGAACCATAACTACTGAACAACTAGTAGAATAAATACTTCATCATATAGAAACCTCTTACTTAGCTCATTTCAGAAGAACCAATGCAACACACAACTGAATTCTCAAACCGCGGGAACACACACCTCATGTCACGATCTAAATTGACATGACTTTTCCGTAATCCATTTACTCAACCTAGTCCTTAGAACCAAATACCTCCCAAATCAATCGAATTATGGTGGTTGTCATGCCTCGCACGTACCTCCACAAATCACATATATAACTAAACACGCTGAAGGAACTGATCACAACCATAATTATGTCGATTCAACCATTACTAGACGACCCGTCTTCTTCCAATTTATTTTCAACTTGCCTTAGGAATTATAATAGCTCCATTCATTAACGTAACAAAACCCAACAACACTCATCCCGAGTGACCCAATCCACGAGATCACATTGTCTCAATACCTATAAACCATCTCGTATTCTCCTTAAGCGCACAATAACATCGCCAACTGGTACACCATTTTTGAAAATTCCTCTATGAATCCGAAGTTATTTTATCCTATTCCTCCAATGCTACACCGCAGACTGATAGTAACATAGAACACTCCCAGTCCTTTTTTATAATCCATTGTAAAAGCTCGATACTTATCCACACCACGGACTCGAAATCGTTAGGCACCGCACTTTAATGTTGAACTCTCTAGGACCGTCGTTGAGAGTTACCCACTCTGACTTGTTCCCAAGTATGATCAAACTCCAAGGCCCTGCTATCACAAGAACACCTTCCCAAAGAAGCAATCAGGTGAATTATTTTCCCATGTACATTACTCCCACCAAAAAGAAGAAACTCTGAGTCTTCTCAAAACTGAACATGAATTGATATGGCCAAATATAGCATACATTCCCCAAATCCCTTGCTCAAATTACCGCTGATGTTTTCTTTCCTTAAACTTAATAACCCATCGATATGTTGATAATCAGAAACCTCACAGGTACAACTATGCAATCAAATCGTAGATGGTGGGGCTCTCCCACTTAGCTTAAAGCTACAATTACTTAACCTCGGAACCTACCAAGATTCCTTATTCCTCACTGACATGACCTCGTGCAATCGACCCGTCAAATTCCTCGAAATATTCCTGATAACCATTTCATGAACGCTCGGAATCATTAGCCACATTCACCTGTTCGACCTCTTTACCGGATAACCAGTAGAATCCTTCGTAGAAGCTTCGTCAACACCATGAAACCGCTAACATGCTCATGGGAGATAATTCACCTGTGGAAATTCCATGCTGACACCTTCAAATGATGTTGCACTGAGTACAATTTCTACGAAATCAATAAGCCATCCTGAGCATGTGCTCATTCACCAGTTGTACAAGTCTGTTCACTCCTCCATTGACTTCGACTAAAGGTGCGACGATACATTCCAATCCAAAGTCATGTTGCCTCCCTCTTTATATTAAGAAACTCCCTCCTATCGTATACAATCTTCCTCAGTATAGTATCCAATATTCCAAGTTAGTCTATAGACCCAGTCACTGTCCACCATGAATCCCAAATAACTTTAAACTTTTCCCCAAGGCGCGTAGCTATCCTATTACAGAACCCATATGCTACTCTGCCACTCTCCCACTTTGGTCGAACTCTCTCCTTTAAGAAACTACTCGACTTCTTCTTCTCACACTTGGCCTTCTAAAAATTGAACCACCACAAGACACATCCCACATGTCCTTTCTCATCCTCCGTTTCCCAGTTGTTGCCTTAAACCAAAATCCATCTCTGTAGCACTTGAACCAATAGATCACTACCTTTCTTCTCAAGCCATCAACACTAGAAACACTAATTCGATCTGGAACCACTGCACACCACGATCTCTGACAGCCGCTTCCCCGACACCATTTCAAAATACCCTTCCCTAAAAGCGAATTGAAGAAGATCATAATACCGGCAAACTTAACACATTCAATCAAGGACGACAACATCACATCACCGATGAAAATTCCACCACGCTCAAAAATACCAAGTCTTGTTACTCCATAACCCTAAACTTGAACATTCTTAGTCTGATTGGCTTTCCTCCGCTGGAAATAAAACATTGAACCTCTGAAGCGTGCATTTAGAAAAACCTCCTTTCAAGTCATTCACTACCCCGACACATAGACAAGCATCCTACCATTACATCAATATTGGGCGATAACAACTTATGAACATCATAACAATTTGTGCATAGCCTCAAAACCATCGGAAATACAACTACTGAGCTGAAATGACAGAATATCCTTCCGCAAGGCGATAACATTAGCCTAATCGAATATGCAGTGAGAAACATCCTGCACCAACTCTGTTTTACCATTAAAATTCCCCGATTCCCAATTGATAACCGCTTCACGTAGCATAAGATTGAATAGGAAAGAAATAAAGGCATAAACCTCAAAGGAATCAAATCGTCCGATGAGGAATCAAGAAGGGAATTGCTCCTAACAGCCCTGTAGCCTCTCGAAGAAAAGTATAGACGTCTCTGTACTGATCTGCAAGAATCTACTAGACTTGCTCATGACTCATGAGACCTAAGTGAACCTAGTACTCTGATACCAGGTTTTCACAACCCCAAATACATTAAAGGTCGTGATGGCGCCTAACACTACTATCAGGAAAGCCAACACTTAAATGACTAACTCCACTACTCATTTTAATATTTTTGAAATCATAATTTCCTTCAATTAAATAATAAGAGATAATATTTACAAAGTAAATGGCAATATTTTCACAACTATAATATTGAACAATGCATAAGCATCCCCAGAACCCAGTGTCACGAGTGTATGAGCATCAACTAGGAAAACTACAGTAAAATACTACATTTGTCTAGGATATAATTAGACAGGAGCGTATAAATAACTCGGATGGAGACTCTGTGCGTGTTGTGGACTTGTAACGTGGAATACATCTCACTTAAATCCCCGCAATAACCGTGCATTTGCGCCCACAAGGCCACTAGACATATATGCACATGCACAAAAATGTGCTACAAGTGTAGTATGAGTACGTAAATCAACGCGTACCCAATAAGTATACAGTCTAACCTCGAAGAAGTAGATACGAGGGGTCGACTCCGACACTTACTATGGGCTAACAATAAAATACTGATATTATAATAAAGCATGGATTGTATAGAACGGTTGTAAACGCAATAACATGAAGTAAGTAAACAGTTCTTTTGTTAATAGGAAATTTCCAATTTTGTTTTCGTCGTTTAACATTTTTGTATCTCAGGCCAATGAAGCAATATCATTTATTATTAATTCCAAAGATTTTACATGCACAAATCATGCCTAAGTCGTACAGCCCGATCCAACATAAATATTTAAATTGTGCACTGCTGAGGGTCGAACGACGCGAATCATAGATGCATTTATCTGTTACCGAGGCATTCGGCCCGCTCCACTAAAGAAAAAATACATTGAAAACAGCCAATTCAAGATTTATTAAGGGGCAATTATTCAAGGAAATACCAATTCTCATTAACGGTCAAGAAAAATAAAGTTTAACCTTTTAGAATTCCTTTATTAAGGTTCAATATGATTTAAGCAATTAAATTAATAAGTAGGGTGCAAACATCGCAAGTATAACATGATTTGGGTCCTAGACTACCCGTACATAAGCATCATAGTAGCTATGCACGGACTCCCGTCACCTCATGCATACGTAGCCCCCAAAAATAGGAGCACATAATAATTTTATTCGCCTATGGGGTTAATTCCTTCTTACAAAGTTAGAAAGGAGACTTACATCGCTCCAAAGTTCCATAACCGGCTTCAACGCCACTCTAACACCTCAAATCAAAACTTGACGTTCCAAAACTACGCAACCAATGTGCAAACCAATCAAAACCTAAGGATTCTCAAACTTCCGAAAATCACCTACGATGCCAAAGCTAACCAAACCTCGTCCGAATGACCTGAAATTTGCACACACATACAAAATGACACTACAAACCTGTTCCAACTTCCGAAATTCCATTCCGACCCCGATAGCTACTTTTCCACTGCCGACCGTAAATTGCCAAAAACTCAATTTCGCCAATTCAAGCCTAATTCTACTTCGTACCTCACAACCACATTCCGAACACACTCCCAAGTCCCAAATCACCTAATGAAGCTATCCGAGCCATAAAATCCACATTCTGAGGTAGTTTACCTATAAGTCGTCTCTCGGTTGACTTTTCCAACTATAAAGCCAACTTAAGACACTAAGTGTCTCATTTCTTACCACGACCACTCCGAACCCGAACCAACTGACCAAACACAATATAAAAGAGCTGAACAACACATAATAAAGCAGAAACAGGGAAACGGGGCTAATCTCACAGAACGACCGATCGGGTCGTTACATTCTCCCCCACTTAACATACGTTCGTCCTCGAACATGCCCATAGTTGTTCCAAAACCACCAAAATTTCCGTGTAACCTATAATGCACATACCCAGGGGTGATCCCACATCAGCCTCTCCCATATAGGTCCAATAGCACAACACAGTTGAAATTTCGAAATCCAACCTGACCCATAACCTTCGAACCATATTTCCACTTCTGAAATAATTTACAAGATCAAAATTCCAACACTATAGATAAGTCTGAACACGCTGTATCAAGCCATATCCAAAACCCAAGATGAAAATCACATGATATATTACACAACTCAAACACTCATAGCGAAAATTTCTAATCACAACAGCTGCTCAAACAATCCAATTCCGGTAATAAACCTCTTATCAAATTGAAGCCTCATTCTAACACTTTCATATATTGTCAATGATGAAGGGAACACAACTATATCAAGTTTCTAAGTCGATCAACATTAATATCCTCTTATAAATACCGCAATCAGATTCGATCGCACACATTCTAGGTCCGATGACCTCATTTCATCCACAATGCCTACTCTAGAGACATGTCACATTAGTACAATCTAATCCATAACCTATGCAACTCGTGCACTCAATAGAAACATCCCACGAACTCAAATCATAGAAAAGATTCACACGAGAGGACTATCCTGCCATTAATAATTACAATCACAACACCATGCTAAAAGCCTAGCACACATCGTAAAATCAAAACACACGAATCTGACACCAAGGATCATACCTCCCCATAACTCCGCTACAATGCGTGATCCTATCCAAATGCTGGTCAAGCCACCTTGCTCAAAATCAATAACCGTGCGCAATTCGACATCAAGTACTCCAAGTGCATTGCCATAACCACGACGGAATCGGACGATACCACGCCGCACGAATCATAAAGAACATAACCAATAATTCGCAATCCCGCAATGCTCAATTACTTACCTTACTCAAATCCCGCTATAAAGCCCATTTAGAACCGCACCATAGGTGCATATAACCAATAATCAAAACTCCTCGTAACACTGAAGGGTTGCTCATAGGTTACTCCAGAACACGAATAAACTTAATCAATGACAACCGAGTGGTACGTCCCTCAACAATAACAATTCGGAGGCAACAATTTCGACTTGGTGCAGAGCACACACCCATACTGGGCCGACCAATAACTCTAGATCAACTCTTATCACCCACAGCAGATAGATAACTCTCTGAAGGTCCACAATAACTAAATCATGGCATTTACTAACATCTGATACGCTTTGCTCGCATCCTCACATTCCACAACCACAAAATAATCTGTTTATGAGAACTCTCAGTCTCGATGTCCAGGAAGAGCAAAAGTTACCATATCTGATCCTAACTCCACTGCTCGAATATATAACACACCCCTAATACTCAATCATTCCACGAGGGATACCCCTAAAATTCTTTTGTGCCATCAAGCAAACTGGGATATCAGCAGTCGATCCAACCAAAGAGCGCCGCAATACCAATGAAGCACCCTTAACTCAAACACATTGCCCTTTTTGAAATGTATACCCTCATCAAGCCGCACCAATTAATGATACCACTTATCTAGTCATCTGGAACTGTCCATACTGCCTAAGAATTTATGACCTTTCTTCCAGATCTGAACCGTGACCTCACATATGCAAATCTCAACTCTACACAACATTACAAGTTAATTGTGCAGTACCTAATTTTCGAGTGCTGTCTAATAAGAAGAACCTGGTTCTTCTTAGTGTAATNTCAATTCTACACAACATTACAAGTTAATTGTGCAGTACCTAATTTTCGAGTGCTGTCTAATAAGAAGAACCTGGTTCTTCTTAGTGTAATACTTACTACTGTTTGCGGAATAATTAAGCAGTAATAGTAAAGACACAGAGATTTTTACGTGGAAAACACCTGGCTCAAAAGGTGAAAAAACCACGACCTACTCCTCAGTAGGATTTGCTCAAACTCTTCACTAAAACTCTGAGCCAAAACGGACTTACAAAATAAACTCTTTTGTAATTCCTAGGACTAACTCTAATCCTCTTTGTATCAACTAGCCTCTAGCTAATTTCTACAGATTTAAGTTAACTCTAACTTGATCAATTTGTACCTATTACAATTGCTTCTAAGTAAGCTGAAAAGATACAATGTTAAAACTCCTACTACAATCAACTAGACTCAATACACAAACAATGGAACTGTTTCTTCTAGTTGAACTGTAGCCTTTGTATCGCACAACAATTCTGCTTGCAAAATCTCTGGAACTTTTGCTTCAGAACTTGATTCACTTTAGCACTTGTGCGTCACCTCTTTCAGCAGTAATACATTGATTATTTATAGAGTCCGTTTGTTGAGTCCATGATTCAATTCTGATCCAACTCTTCCTTGGTAAACGAGTTTGATTTTAACTCAACTTCCTTCCTCTATTTCTGTCCTAGCTGAAATCAACTTCTGTCATCTCTATCAGTTTGCAACCTTTTCGTATTAGGAGACATTCTCTTAGTTCTTTGATACTCAGCAATCACTGATATCTCCTAGACTTGTACGATTCTTGTTCCAACTGCTTCATTCAGATGTGTATGCTATGATGGACCTGGTTCAACTTGACACCTTTTGTCAATCTTCAAAACCCATTCAGTGACATGGGCCAACAAATTCCCCCTTTTTGATGATGACAAACTCTGTGCTTTTATCCTGTATACACATCCAACACTTTGTATATTTGTGAGAATTAATCATCAAGTACCAGGTCCATTAGGTTATAAATATCACTTTTAAAAAAGTTTGAACATCACATCTTCCCTCTTTTGGCATCATCGAAAAGTTGCAAAATGATACTTACCAGTTATTAATTCTTACTCATGGCCAATTTAGGCAACTGCAGGTGCAAACATGATTAATCAACACAAGAAACCAATAATGTAAGATAAATCATAAATAGAGACATTTGTCAAAACACCAAGCTTTCATTTATTAACATGGATTATCAACACCAAAACAGATTAAAATAAAAAACAGCCAAAACATGAGTAAGACATAATTAAAACTGAAACAAAAGACACTTGATACAGTCCCGAACTGGGCACTTGATAGGATAAGAGGGGGTAGTTCTGGAAATTCCTAAGTCTGGGGTGGTGCAGAAGAGGCAGGACTCTTGGTTTGGAGAAGAGACAACATTTGGTGTAAGACACCCTCGTTTTTCTCCTTCTCCTTGGCTAATTTAGCTTTGAGAGCATCACGCTCACCTTCCACCTCAACTAAGCGAGTCTTCAAATGAAGGATCCCCATATCCTTTTTCTCACTTTCCTGCACCAAAGCACGGACCTTGTTGTTGACCGGTTGCTTCCGAGATGAACCAGGTTCATCTGTCGGGGCACTGACAGTGTAATCACATGACAGCAAAGTGTCCTTCCCAAAGAAATCCTTTGCAGTAGCCATTTCAGCCTTCTTTGTGGGGACTCCAAAATGAGCCAGAACTGCAGTAAGGATAAAGCCATAAGGAATTGCATGGGCCTTGGTTCCATTCACCACTCCGTCCAAAAGCTAGATGATTAAAGATGGCCAATTGATCTGCTTGCCTCTGTATAGGCACTCCATGAGCGTTAGATCCATGTAGTTGGCAATGTTCCTGCGCTCTTGTCTGGGCAGTATAAATTTAATTACAAACTCAAAGAACAACTTGTGTTCAGGCTTCATCTTGCTTTTGTACACAGCCCAGGGCTCAGGCTCTTCTTCATTGTCACAAAAGAATTTGGTGATGTTAAGTGTTGAGGCCATTCCATCCAAGCAAGGCCATCTCTGCCTTGTATAGTCGTCATATCCCTCAGATGGAATGTCTAGAATGACTCCCAGTTCTTGAGCGTCAAAGGAGACTTCAACTCCCCTGACCAATGATGTAACCCTTCCTCCAATCACAGTCGCATTCCCCATGAATTCCACTACCTCATTTCTGACCAGCCTGCCTTCCAAGCGAAGGACCATGTCCTTCCAGCCTTGAGCTACCAGAAAATCCACTAAGTACCTCATACCCGGCTCCTCCAAATCCTTCAGTAACTTTCCCTTCAAAATATGTCTCATGCCAAACATGGCAACTCTGTCAATCGACACTTCTCCAACCTCCTTCTCATCATCTCCACTCCATTCAGGATTATTATCCTTCTCAACAATCTTAACTTTCTTCTTTGACTTTACTTTAGACCGTGTCCTCGTAGATGTACTCACGGTGGTGGCAGACACAGGTGCTGACTTCTTTGTGGAAGTCTTAGCCAATTTGGGCTTGGGTGTCTTGATCACCACTGGAGCAACCTCTTCTTCTTGTTAGACCAGGTCCAACACCTCATCAACAGCAATAGCCTCAACAGGATCCCCCACTTTCGCTTTCCCTTTCTCTACCTTCTTTCTTTTGCTCTCTTGCAGAGCTTTTTCCAGCTTCTCCTCTTCTTCTCGAGCAGTATTTCTTGTAGCTCGTACCCTTGAAACAGGTACACCAACAGACTCATCAATTTTCCCTTTCTTTAAGTAACCTGAGGCTTTAGACTTGATGGACTTTGGAGTCCTTCTCTTCTTGGGGTTGTATGAGTCCCCCATTTTCTTTAGTCTCTCAGCCAATGTTTCTTCCCCAGAAGAAACACGTTCATCTATCTCCTTCATTAGCATTTCTAAACCAGCAGCAGCTTCCTCAACTTCAGTAGTTCCCCCTATCATTACGACATCATCTTCAAGATTCTCAAGAATGGGGCCACAAATTTCAAGTGTGGAACCATCCTTCCCAGATCCCCTCTCACCTGCATCTCCCTTATTCTCAAGAATTTTCCCAGTTTTCCTTTGCCTACTTGGTACTTCCACATCCACCACAGGCCCAACCAGCACAAATCTATTTTCAGTATACACAAAGGTAACTTCAGTATTACCTTTCTCAGCACTTGACGAACCAAGTGCATCGTCTTCATGTGCTGATTTAAACGATTCACTGGACGAATCTGGTTTGGGTTCTTCTTTAGCCTATAATAAATCTTCCAAGAACTTTGCTCGTGACCCTGAAGCCACAGATTTTCATGCAAGAACCTTGACACGACGGGGTTTTGGGGCTGGGGTAGGGTTTGGTGTAGGTTTAAGAGCATCATGGTATTCAGAGGTTTCAGGTGTCTCAGAGGATTCAGAACTGTAGACCAGTGGAGAATCAGACTCATATACTCCTTCATCGTAGTCACGATTTTGAGAATCAGATGAAGCAGACAACATTTTTAATTTTTTAGAGAAAAAGAAGAGAGGGCAAAAGGCAGTAGAGATTTGAGTGTTGAGTGACTTGAACAGGGTTCGTCTATTGCTTTATTAACAATGGGTAATGATGACTATTTATAACTTGTGGCTGGGTGATTATAACGGAAGTGTATTAACACAAGTAGGATACTAATCGATTAAGGACTGTCAGTGATTGGACATTTGATTAGACCGTCTCTTTCCCCCTAAAACTAGGCTAATTTAATGAGACGGAGCTTCTTGAAATTGGTTCATTATTTGGGTAAGTACAAGAATTTGAACTGAACCATAAATGGATAGAGTCCTACTCATGTATGACTGTACTTGAATTAATACATGTATGGAGATGAGAACGTACCTTGTCAGTCATGTAAACCAGCATGGATGAACCAGGTTCATCCTGTTAAAAATCTTTATTTTGCCTCAATTCACAAAAATAGAGAAACATCATTAGCAGCTAGGGAATCATATTAATACATGGCAAAAGAGTATGACAATAAAGACATAGAACTGAGCAATGATTAATCTGATTAAGTACCTAATTAAAATTTCTAGCCAGAAAACTTCCTTTTTTCATTTTGTTTTTCAATTAGGTGATCTTAATCATCCATAATTCAAGCTTGTTTCTCTCATAATGCTCCCTGCTTAATGCTTTGGTAAATATATCAGCAATTTGTTGATCAGTGGCACAGAATTCGATTGAGATCATCCCCTTTTCATAGTTATCCCTCAGGAAATTGTGCCTAACATCTATGTGCTTAGATCTCTTGTGATGAACCGGGTTCTTAGTCATACTAATTGCTCTAGTTTTATCACAGTAAATAGGAATGCATCCCACATATATACCAAAGTCCAGGATTTGTTGCTTGATCCATAGTAACTGGGCACAGCAAGAGGTTGCAACCACATATTCAGCCTCAGCAGTAGACAAGGCTACTGAATTTTGTTTCTTGGTGGCCCAAGAGACAAGGCAGGAGCCCAAGAAGTGAGTCATGCCTGAAGTACTTTTCCTGTCAACCAGGAAACCTGCATAATCGGCATCAGCATATCCTACAAGGCCAAAATTACTACCTTTAGTATACCAAAGGCACAAATCAGTGGTGCCCTTCAGATATCTCAGAAGTTTTTTTACTGCAGTGAGATGGGACTCCTTTGGATTGGCTTGAAACCTAGCACATAGTCCCACACTGAACACAATATCAGGTCTACTTGCTTAAGATATAGTAGAGACCCAATCATCCCTCTGTAAGTCTTCCGATCAACGGATGAACCAGGTTCATCCACATCCAATTTTGTAGCTGTGGCCATTGGGGTATCTATCTCCTTTGAATCTTCCATTATGAACTTCTTGAGGAGTTCTCTCACATACTTCTGTTGATGAATCATTGTTCCATGTGGAGTTTGTTTGATTTGCAGACCTAAGAAAAAGGTTAGCTCGCCCATCATACTCATTTCAAACTCATTCCCCATTAATGTAGCAAATTCCTTGCTGAGCTTCTCAGTTGTTGCCCCAAATATGATATCATCAACATATATTTGTACAATCAGAAGATCTTTTCCCTTTTCCTTTAAGAACAAAGTACTGTCTATTTTGCCTCGTTTGTACCCATGTTCCAGCAGAAATTTTTACAATCTCTCGTACCAAGCTCTAGGTTCTTGCTTGATACCATAGATAGCCTTGTCAAGTTTATATACATGATCAGGTGATTCTTTGCTTTCAAAACCAGGAGGCTGTTTTACAAATACCTCTTCCTTTAAATATACATTGAGAAAGGCACTCTTGACATCCATCTGATGCAAAGTGAATTCCATGTGTTCCACAAATCCTATAAAAAGTCTGATTGCCTCCAATATTTCCACAGGAGCAAAGGTTTCATCATAATCAATTCCCTCTTCTTGGTTGTATCCTTGAACAACCAGTCTTGCCTTGTTTCTTGTGACAGTTCCATCCCCATTAAGTTTGTTCCTGAAGACCCACTTGGTGCAATTATTGATATGTCCAATGGCCTGGGTACCAAGTGCCATACTTGACTTCTCTCAAATTGATTCAGCTCCTCTTGCATAGCAGTTACCCAGTCAGCATCTTTCAGGGCTTTAGCAATGTTCTTTGGTTCAATCAAGGATAGAAATGCATCAAATGCACACAGATTTTTCAAGAAGGGTCTAGTTTTGATTCCAGATCTCAAGTCTGTTATGATGTTCTCAAGAGGGTGAGAACTCTAATATCTGTGCGGTTTGAGAATCAGTTGTTCACTTGTGGATTGTTCCATGTTGTCTTGTTGTTGTGGAACAGGATCAGGGCCAGTATTTTCATGAGGAATTCCCCTTGTCGAGTTGTGTGGTGTTGTTGAACCTGTTCCATCTGCCATAGGTGTTTCAATGTAGTCATTTCTCCTCACCAGTCCAAGCTCCTCATCTTCTGGTTCCTGTCTCTCAGATAAAGTGTTAGTTTCATCAAAGACAACATGTACACTTTCTTCTACACACATAGTTCTTTTATTGTATATTTTATAAGCTTTGCTATGTGTAGAATATCCCAATAACGCTCCCTCATCACTTCTGGGATCAAATTTTCCTAAATAATCTTTGCCATTATTATGCACATAACACTTGCATCCAAAAGCCCTGAGATGGGATATGTTGGGATTTCTCCCTTTAAGTAATTCATAGGGAGTTTTCTCTACCAGAGGAATGGTCATGCATCTATTGATAATATAACATGCAGTGTTAATTGCTTCTGCCTAGAAGTTGTGAGGTAGTTTGCTTGATAGAAGCATGGTTCTTGCCATGTCTTCAAGAGTTCTGTTTTTCCTTTCACAACCCCATTTTGCTGTGGGGTTCTATGAGCAGAAAAATTGTTATTCACACCATGTTCATCATAGAACTCAGCAAACTTAGCATTCTCAAACTCAGTACCATGGTCAGATCTAATGGATTCTAGTTGATGTCTTAATTGATTCTGAATCTTCTTGACAAATGAGGTGAACATTTCAAATGCTTCATCCTTAGATGCCAAGAATAAGGTCCAAGTGAACCTTGAGAAATCATCTACTAGCACCATCACATATCTCTTCCCACCTCTACTTAGAGTTCTCATGGGACCACACAGATCCATATGAACCAGTTCCAACGTCCTGGTGGTACTGACCATTTTCTTACTTTTGAAAGAAGACCTTACCTGCTTCCCCCTTGCACATGCCTCACAAACCTTGTCTTCTTTGAACTTAATGTTAGGAAGCCCTACCACTAAGTCCTTAGAGACCAGCTTGTTAAGTTGAGTTAGACTTGCATGACCAAGTCTTTTGTGCCACAGGAGGGGATCACTGTCCAACACACTAAGGCAAGTGAGTTCATTGTCAGACAGTGTGGACAAGTCAATGACATAGATATTGTTCATTCTTTTTCCCTGCAAAACAATCTTGTCAGTAAGCAAGTTGATCACAAAATATTTTGTGGAAGTAAAAGCGACAAGGTTACCTCTGTCACATAGTTGTGACACACTGATAAGGTTATATTTCAATCCATCTATCAGATACACATGTTCAATTGAACGTGTGTCATCTTTACCTACCTTGCCGACCCCTATTATTTCACCTTTCTTTCCATTTCCAAAGGAGACATTTCCTCCTTTGAGGTTTTCAAGTGAAAGTAACCGTTCCTTGTTCCCTGTCATATGCTTAGAGCAGCCACTATCCAAAAACCAAAATTGTCTGCTTCCCTTCACTTGTACCTTTAAAAGAAAATCAGGGGTTAGTTTTAAGAACCCAAACTATCTTGGGTCCTTTTCCATGAGAGAATGGATGAATCAGGTTTTTTCTGGCCCAATTTGGTAGCCAATTTTTCTTTTTAATGAATCTCTCATTTTTCTGACTGGCCTTTTCTTTTGCAGAGGACTCATATTTAGAGTGTCCAGTCTTCCCACAATGGGTGCAAATTTTATTTTCAGGGAGAGTGAGATACTTTCTTTTGGGATCCCACTTAGGCAATTGACTCTCAAAACCAAGCCCTCACCGGTTGCTATGATTCTCTTGGAGCCATATTAAAGCATCAGAAGACTTATTCCACTTACGTGTTCTATCAAATTCATGTTTGACTTTGCCAAGTTCTTCTTTAAGAGATCTTATCTGCTCATCTTTGGCATACATTTTATCTTTCAGTTTACCTAAGTCTTCTTCTAACTTAGCATGAGAGTGATCAACTACCTTTTTACTGGATCCTAGTCTTAACTTTAAATTTTCAGATTTTAGTTCTAGAATCTCAGTTTCGAGTGATTGAACCTGGTTCATCAAGACAGTGTTTTTCTTTTCAGATTCACTGACCTTTATTTCCATGTCCATGCTTTTTTCTCTCAGTATTGCACCCTCTTTAGATAGTTGATCTTTCTCTTTAGTTGTCTCCTCAGAATCATCAATGAAGTCAAGTAGCAACTCAGAGAGTTTCTCCTTAGATAGAAACTTTATTTTTGTTTTAAGATGTGAGATACTTACCTGTGGTTCTTCATAAGTCTCCTCATCAGATTCTCCAATTTCCATGAGAGCTTGATCTTCTGTCTCACCATCTTCTGATTCTTCATCTGAACTTTCCCCCCAAGTAGCAACCATAGCCTTTANTTCCCACTGGGGGCAGTTCTTGATAAGATGATCAATTTTTCCACACTTGTAGCATCCCTCATTAGCTGGCCTTTCAGGAGCCTTTGCCTTGTTGAAGTTTCCTCATCTAAAGATGCCTTTCTTCCTTATGAGAGTTTCTGAATTCTTTGGTGATCATGTGCATCTCATCATCCTCCATATCTGCTCCCTCTGTGATCCTTAGTGCTAGATTTATTTCCTTCTTTGGGGCATCCATTTTCATGGTTTGCCTTCTGAGTTCATAAGCAGTAAGGTTGCCAATCAACTCATCTAGTCTAAGGGTTGCCATATTTTTGGATTCCTGGATGGCAGTTATCTTGCTTTCCCAGGAGATAGGCAGAACCCTTGTCAAAATCTTCTCAACCTTGTCTTCTTCAAGGATGACTCTTCCAAGAGACTTGAGTTCATTAGTCAAGGTTGTGAACCTTGTGTACATCTCCTGAATTGTTTCTCCTTCCTTCATAGTGAAGTTTTCATACTGAGAGTATAGCAATGTACCTCTAGACCTCTTCACTTGAGTTGTTCCTTCATGTGCCACTTGTAGAGTATCCCAGATTTCCTTGGCAGTGGTGCAGCTTTGGATTCTGCTGTATTCATCTGGGCCTAGTCCACACACTAGCCACTTCTTGGCCTTGGCATTCTTCTCCCATTTCTTCAGATCCTCAGCTGTGCAGTCAGCCCTAGTCTTAGGCACATCTACTCCTTCAGCAGTTTTCTTCATTGTTGCAAGTGGTCCATTAGTGACTATGTCCCAGAGTTCATAGTCCTCTCTAATAAGGTGATCCTTCATTCTATTCTTCGACCAAGAATAGTACTGACCGTTGAAGAGTGGTGGCCTTGCAGTTGATTGACCTTCCCAGTTCCCGGGTGGTGCACTCATCTTGATCTTTTCCTAGGTGTTAGCCTCTTCAAGGATAACCCGCTTTGATACCAATTGTTGTTTTAGACTTCAATACTACACAATATTACAAGTTAATTGTGCAATACCTAATTTTCGAGTGCTGTCTAATAAAAAGAATCTGGTTCTTATTAGTGTACTACTTACTACTGTTTGCGGAATAATTAAGCAGTAATAGTAAAGACACTTGGATTTTTACGTGGAAAACACCTGGCTCAAAAGGTGAAAAAACCACGACCTACTCCTCAGTAGGATTTGCTCAAACTCTTCACTAAAACTCTGAGCCAAAACGGACTTACAAAATAAACTCTTTTGTAATCCTAGGACTAACTCTAATCCTCTTTGTATCAACTAGCCTCTAGCTAATTTCTACAGATTTCAAGCTAACTCTAACTTGATCAATTTGTACCTATTACAGTTGCTTCTAAGTAAGCTGAAAAGATACAATGTTAAAACTCCTACTACAATCAACTAGACTCAATACACAAACAATAGAACTGTTTCTTCTAGTTGAACTGTAGCCTTTGTATCGCACAACAATTCTGCTTGCAAAATCTCTGAAACTTTTGCTTCAGATCTTGATTCACTTTAGTACTTGTGCGTCACATATTTCAGCAGTAATACATTGATTATTTATAGAGTCCGTTTGTTGAGTTCATGATTCAATTCTGATCCAACTCTTCCTTGGTAAACGAGTTTGATTGTAACTCAACTTCCTTCCTCTATTTCTATCCTAGCTGAAATCAACTTCTGTCTTCTCTATCAATTTGCAACATTTTCGTATTAGGAGACATTCTCTTAGTTCTTTGATACTCAGCAATCACTGATATCTCCTAGACTTGTACGATTCGTGTTCCAACTACTTCATATAGTGTGCATGCTATGATGGACCTGGTTCAACTTGACGCCTTTTGTCAATCTTCAAAACCCATTCAGTGACATGGGCCAACACTAACCATGGTAGAAACCATCAGGAACTATCCGAATCCCATTTGTACAACACCAAACCGTTAGGACTGAATCCTTCTAACTCAACCAAGCTACGCAGGTCACCAAAACCCAAGAGCATTGCTAAGAAACACCTGTAAAAACTCATTGCCTCATAAACACCCAAAGAACTAATCATATCCCCTACCGTGCCGATGCGACCTACTACAAAGTTGTCCTATTTATCCAAGTTCCTTCTGACTTACCTTCAAATTGATACTTCTCCTTGCCATAATACCGCAATTCTCAACCTAGACTCACCACACGAGACCCAAGCAGAAGGACGTATCGTCTAAGGCTCGTAAGCCGCTGAATACTCTCTCAAATATCGCCAAAAGTACTACATTCAAAATATTTACCCTGAAGAGACTTCCTGCGAATCTAAAGCCATTACCTTCACTTTCCGGATACTGACGTGTAGAATCCATGATAATGTATAAATGCCACAAGTCTTGACACCCTCCAACGTAAATCCCAGTTCTAGCCAAATACACACCTTGAAGATTCCCAATTGTTGTGTTTAACCTTGAATCCATCAGAACCATTCTCGGGGGTCATCCACTCTACGCAAATCTCAATTACACTGATCAAGCAAACAAAATGACCTGGCCCCGTTTGGACACCAACATACTAGGAAGAAATCCACACACTTGAAACAACAAGCAAATTCATAACACTCCACACATTATACCTTTTACAATTACAACTCAATCATTCAACAAACCCATCTACCTATATAGTACATTACAACCTGTATCGAAGAATTTCCATTACTCGAGTCATTCCCAGACTCCACCTCTGTAGGTCATAACTGATTTACCAATATACCTCGAACCGAAACAAATACAACAGATAATCGTACAATCAACTTATCACTAACAGACTCCCTCACTTGGCTCAAAGACAACAATGAAGGCAAACAATAGCTCACAATGCCCGTACGCTATCATTGCCACCATACTGCAGTGAGATTCAACTAAATCCTTCATAAGCTCATATGTCACAAACCATCTAATATCCCAAATCGTATGCAAATCTCGCATTCACCATGTAATAGTCAATGCCAATTTCCACAAGCGACCTAACTCGAATTGCAACATATATCAATTACTGATAAAAGAGGACTTGCTACAAAACCACCTAAGGGTCACACAACCTCAAGCACCCCGCGGGAGATAACCCCGCCTGTTTAGCCTCAAACTGATATCATCTCTATACCGTTCCAAAAATCATAACTTTCACGCAATCATTATATCCTTCTGCATCTAAACACAATCAGCGCCTACCCTTGAGGCGTCACAGTACACGGTACAAGAATCTGAAGCTGATGGCATAACTAACATTGGGGTTGTGGTCAAAGAAATCTTGAGCTTCTGGAAGCTCTACCCACACTCGTCTGACCACCAGAATACCCTTACTGGATACCACGTGTCCCAATAATGCTACTGAACTGATCCAAATTCACACTTGGAGAACTTCACATAAAGCTCCTTATCCCTCAATCTCTATAATACCGTCTTCAAATATTGAGTATGCTCCTCCTGGCTATGTGAGTACGCAAGGATGCCATCAATGAATACAATAGTGAATGAGTATAAATACAGGTGGAATACATTGTTAATAAAATACATGAACGTTGTTGGGCATTGGTCAGCCCAAAAGACCTCACCAGGAACTCGTAATACAATAGGAACATTCCACTTCCCTCCATAACTAAACTACATGATAGGTCCTTCAATACGCTTACAACTCGAGGCCATATGCCAACTCGAGACAGAAGTCAAACACTCAATAATTCTTGCTACATATCCAACCAATTATTTTTTGTCACAATCAAACAATCTGGACACATCTCATCATCGAATCACACTCTCCCCATAGACATCCGGTCACAAAATCCCACCAATGAGGACACAAACGGACATATAAGTCGCAAATGTACGTGCTCACACAATCAAAATCTCAGCACTCAAGCCATAGACAAAAACCCGGCCTTAAGTCCTCCATACTGGCCCATTATCAACATGCTCAAATCACATCTCGCACCTCACCCGTGGAAGTCACAGGTCGTCGATGCGCAGCTGATACCGAGCGCTCACGTGCGCATCCGAATACATGAAAGGAGTTCAAAGAATTACGCTTTAGGTCGAATTAATGGGTTCGCACGACAAGAATTCAAGAATGTGAGATTATTCCTAAAGGTTTTGCAGCCTCTCAAAGATAAGTACAGACGTCTCCATACTGATCCAAAAGACTCTACTAAACCGACTCATGACTGGTGAGACCTATTTAACCTAGAGCTCTGATACCAACTTGTCACGGCCCCAAAATACCCAGTCGTGATGGCCCATCTCGTCAAATCAGGCAAGCCACACATTTCATTGCTAGAAGTTGTTTTTAGGAAAAATTATTAGATTTACGACAAGAGTCTCGTTTTTATAAAACATTTAAGAGTTTAACATCACTGATAACATAAATGAAATAAAAACCCGAACCCAGATCTAGTGTCACCGAGTCATGAGCTACTACATTAATATATCCAAAAATACAGAGCCGACATAAACTTGTCTGAAATAAATAAAATGACAAGTAGATAGAGGAGGAGATAATCGAGGCTGCTATCGCCAGCTGCTACCTCGATGCCTCCAAAGGAACTCGGACCGCAGCTCAAAAACCACTACCAGGTCCCGTTGTACCTGGATCTGCACACAGGGTGCAGGGGGTAACGTGAGTACACCAACTCAGAAGTAATGAACCCAAACTGTGGGTTGAGAGGTAGTGACGGACTAAACCTCAGCAATTAAATAAGATAGTGTATAGAAATTAGACATGCTCACAGTTTATCAAGATATGAAAAAACAGAATATGCCAGATATGTCTAGTATCCCATGTATGTCTCAATATACTCTACATGCCAACGCAGCAACAGAGTGGAGATGCATAGTGCTCACAACTCTCACACAGAAGTCCTCTCAGTACTATATATGGATCTCAGGCCCAGGGAAGATCCATCCCGGAATATGCATAAACACCGGTGACCGTAGTCACTCAGTACTAAGGAATAGGCCAATCCATCCCCACGGAGAAGATCCATCTCCGGAATACAACACTCGGACAAGATCCATGTCCGGGGATAATCCATCCCTCACACATTATCAACTTCGGACAAGATCCATGTCATGGAAAGATCCATCTCTCACACATCATCAACTTCGGACAAGATCCATGTCCAGGGAAGATCCATCCCTCAAATATCAATGCGCTCACTAGGGGTGTAAAGACTCTGGAGGGGCTCCTAGTAGCCCAAGCGCTATATCAAGCCAACGAAGGCATTATCAGAGTATCGCTGCGGTGTGCAGTCCGATCTCATAACTGTCTCTCAATGACAGGCTCTCGGCCTCACTCAGTCATTACTCTCCAGTCTCGCTCACATGGGCTCACAGATGCATGAACTAGCCCGAAACAATGATAAATGTACAAAATTAACAACTTCCGAGACTGAGGCATGATATGATATGATATGCTATGACATGATTGAGTATACGAAATCAATAAAACACATAAGGAGACAACAATATATGACCACTCGGGTCTCAGCATTTTCGGCTTGAAGCCTTAACATAATACTTAGCATGATTTCTAACATGTTCACATTAACCACATCAATAGAAGTGCGGATAACAATCCGTAATAGCTACTAAACGGTGCCATGGGAAAAACCAGGTCACAAGTCTCACGGTGCACGCCTGCACGCCCGTCACTTGGCATGTGGATCACCAATTCTAATCACATAACAAGTAGTTCGGGGTTTCGAACCCTCAAAACCAATTTTGGAAACGTTACTTACCTCAAAACCAGCTAAAATCCTAGCCCACAATGCCTTTGCCTCTAGATTCGGCCTCTGATTGCTCCAAATCTAACAAAAATCAGATTTATATCATTAATATACACTAAGGAACGAAGCCCACTCGAGGATTATTAAATTCAACCAAAAATCCCGAAATTGGCCAAACCCGACCCCTGGGCCCACGTCTCGAAATTCGATAGAAATCACATCACAAGAATCCTCATCCTCCCACGAGTCTATACATAGCAAGAACATCAAAATCGGGCCCCAAATGACCCCTCAAATCCTCAATTAAAGGTCTCCAATTTACAAGCCTTAATCCCCAATTTAGTCACTAGTTTTCCATAAATTTCACCCCTAATCAGTCAAATAACATCATAGATTTGGGTTTTAGGTCCAACATCTTACCTCCACGAAGTCCTCTTGATTTCCCTCTTCAAAACCCTCTCTCAAGCTCAAATCCGTATGAAAATGTTGATGAAATAACCCAAAATTCGCGAAGGTTGGTATTTATACTTTCTGCCCAGGAAAATCGCACCTGCGGTCCTTTTCCTCGCACCTGCGGTCCCAGGTGCGCACCTACGGAATTTCATTAAGGGACCAAATTCCGCATCTACGGTTGTCCAACAGCACCTGCGGGCTCGCAGGTGCGGTCCTCTTTCCGCATCAGCGACCAATCCTCACCAGACCAAAATCCGCACCTACGGCCATCGCACTTGCGGCTCCCCTTCCGCAGGTGCGGCCACACAAGTAACTCAGCACCAGCAACAACTTTTGCTGCATTTTCCAAGTTTAAACCTCCTGATGACCCTCCGGAATCACCCCGAGACCCTCGGGGCCCCAACCAATGGTACCCACAAGCCAGAAATGATAACTCGGACCTAGTCGAACCCTCGAAACACCCAAAATAACATCGAAACACCAATTCAACTCCCGATTCAAGCGTAAGGATTCTCAAACTTCCGAAAATCACCTACGATGTCGAAACTAACCAAACCTCGTCCGAATGACCTGAAAATTTGCACACACATCCAAAATGACACTGCAAACCTGTTCCAACTTTCGGAATTCCATTCCGACCCCGATAGCTACTTTTCCACTGCCGACCGGAAATTGCCAAAAATCCAATTTCACCAATTCAAGCTTAATTCTACTCCGGACCTCACAACCACATTCCGAACACACTCCTAAGTCCCAAATCACCTAACGAAGTTATCCGAGCCATAAAATCCATATTCTGGGGTAGTTTACCTATAAGTCAACTCCCAGTTGACTTTTCCAACTATAAAGCCAACTTAAGACACTAAGTGTCTCATTTCTCACCACGACCACTTAGTATCTTTTCCTATTGGTAATTGGCATCTTGCATATGAGAATTTTTGCGTTCATTTTTATAAAATGGATTATGTATGTGCTAATTAAATCAAAACAATTAAGGTTTGCCCCACTAACAAATTGGTTTGATTTAGTATACAGTTGATATAATTAGCCACTAAGTACTTGTTAGCAGAATCGAATAAAGGATTATAAGTTAGTTCCGAAATTCTGTTACACCCATTGCCCTTTTGTGACAAAGTGTGCAAACATTAAATAGTAATCTAAACATACTTAATATATATATATATATATATATATATATATATATATATATGGACAAATTTAATAGAGTCATTGAGTTGGTGTAAACATAGAACGCAAATAGTTTTATCGTAATGGGCATTTAATTATTATTATTATTAGTATTAGTATTATCATCATCCTTATCTTGTTGATATTGTTATTATTATTATCAACATTAATAATTATAAATTTCTTGGAATAATAGTTGAATACACCTATTTTTTACCGAAAAATTACCAGCTATGTCCATTTATAAGTAACTCATTATAAAAATTGGCTAATTCATAAAACATTACTAATATTAGCCAATTAGTTATTTGTAGCAAAAAAAGGTCAAATTTTTTATTTTCTTTTGAGTGGATGTTAGTAGAATATATTGGGTACATCTTATGGAGCTTGAATAACAGTTTTGGGATGATTTGGTGAAGTTTTGAGGTGGTTTGAATTGAAAATTCGAAGTAAAACCTGAACATGAAAAAAATGATGTGTGTATCACACTGTGTATCATTTGTGTATCATNTCCGGACCTCACAACCACATTCCGAACACACTCCTAAGTCCCAAATCACCTAACGAAGTTATCCGAGCCATAAAATCCATATTCTGGGGTAGTTTACCTATAAGTCAACTCCCAGTTGACTTTTCCAACTATAAAGCCAACTTAAGACACTAAGTGTCTCATTTCTCACCACGACCACTTAGTATCTTTTCCTATTGGTAATTGGCATCTTGCATATGAGAATTTTTGCGTTCATTTTTATAAAATGGATTATGTATGTGCTAATTAAATCAAAACAATTAAGGTTTGCCCCACTAACAAATTGGTTTGATTTAGTATACAGTTGATATAATTAGCCACTAAGTACTTGTTAGCAGAATCGAATAAAGGATTATAAGTTAGTTCCGAAATTCTGTTACACCCATTGCCCTTTTGTGACAAAGTGTGCAAACATTAAATAGTAATCTAAACATACTTCATATATATATATATATATATG
>ML292701.1:0-29126 GCA_005239495.1 Nicotiana undulata | reverse complement strand
TATATATATATATATGGACAAATTTAATAGAGTCATTGAGTTGGTGTAAACATAGAACGCAAATAGTTTTATCGTAATGGGCATTTAATTATTATTATTATTAGTATTAGTATTATCATCATCCTTATCTTGTTGATATTGTTATTATTATTATCAACATTAATAATTATAAATTTCTTGGAATAATAGTTGAATACACCTATTTTTTACCGAAAAATTACCAGCTATGTCCATTTATAAGTAACTCATTATAAAAATTGGCTAATTCATAAAACATTACTAATATTAGCCAATTAGTTATTTGTAGCAAAAAAAGGTCAAATTTTTTATTTTCTTTTGAGTGGATGTTAGTAGAATATATTGGGTACATCTTATGGAGCTTGAATAACAGTTTTGGGATGATTTGGTGAAGTTTTGAGGTGGTTTGAATTGAAAATTCGAAGTAAAACCTGAACATGAAAAAAATGATGTGTGTATCACACTGTGTATCATTTGTGTATCATATATGTATCATATTTGTATCAATTATGTATCACATGTATATCCATGTATATCTGTGTGTGAGATACATGCGTGATACATGTTTGATACATGTGTCGCAGAATAATTTTTTGAACTTGATTTAATTACGAATTTTGATACAAAACCAGTCCAAATCACCTCCAATCTTCCTCAAATTTTGTATGTTTACTTATCTATATATTATCAATGAATTTCAACTATACCCATTGAAAAAGTTTCTTTTTTGCTTAGATTTTTGGAATATATATATTTTTTTATTTCATCACCTTATTTGCTACCTCATCCATAAAATTTTCTTTACGTCTTGCATCTAATGTTGCTAATCATGCTTAAAAATATGAAAGGAGATTTTACATGTGATTCTTTGAGAGAAAGAACCTTATTTATTTGGTTTTTCAATTTTCATATGTGTTTGGCTAGTTTTGGTAAATTTATGATTAATGGCTAGATGTTGGAAAGTTAAGACTTATTTGGGACATTTACGTAAGTTTTTCTTTTTTTACCGCACAAGTAAAAAGGGAAAAGGAAAGAAAACAAAATAATGCCCAAAAATCCTCTAATCTGTTGTAAAACATATAGTAATTGTAGATGTCCGCTACTCCTACTACTTTCACCCATGATATAAATAATCTCCCACTACTTATCACTTTTATGATTGTAACTCCCATACCTCCATAACATCTCCCATGATCTTCCCCCATGATCTCAAAGGTTAATGTCATGTTTAAGACAATCTGTTTGTAACCTACAATGATATAATAGTATAACTAGAGGCATAAAATGTGATATGAGATACACTTGAACATTTGATGAAATAAGAAAGTTATTTCTTCTTCTCTTATTCTACTTATCTTCTTGTCGTATATTGTTACTTTGAGCTACATTTCTTAATACGTTATCAGCAAAAAGTTGAGCTCTTTTCGTTGTTCAAGTATATTTGTTTATTTTATTTTCTTCGTCGTATATTTTGATTTCATGATTAGTGTCTTTAATATGCAATTTCATAATTTTTCACATCTCTAGATATGTGTAAAAATAAAGAATTCTATGTTCCTTTATTTTAAGTTATTTGCATGATTGTTATGTGAAAGATGATAATTTTCATGTTAGTAGAACTAATTGATAGAAAAATACTTGTATTATGTTGTTCAACATTTGAAATTGTGTTAAAGTTAGAAGATATTTTTGTTCTAGTTAACATCAAAGATATACTAATAATTTGAAGAAAAGAAAATATTCTTTTCTAAGGAATTATCACTTTAGTGTATATAGATCACAAATTTTATATTATGTCATTTTTTAAGATTCTTTACACTAATATCCTAATGATTTCTAATTATTTATCTTCTTTGATAGTTTTCACTATGTCGAATTTGTCAAAGCTTGAGTTTGTGACACTTGACATTTCTGGAAAGAATTACCTATCATGGGTTCTTGATGCTGAGATTCACTTAGCCGCTAAAGGCCTTGGTGACACCATTACTCAGGGTAATGAGGCATCGATCCAGGACAAAACGAAGGCCATGATTTTCCTTCGTCATCATTTGGATGAAGGTTTGAATATTGAATATTTAACAGTGAAAGATCCACTTGAATTGTGGACTGGCCTGAAGGAAAGGTATGATCACCTTAAGGCTACGGTATTGCCAAGGGCTCGATATGAGTGGATGCACTTACGGTTGCAAGATTTTAAGACCGTAAGTGAGTATAACTCTGTTGTATTTCGAATAACTTCCTAGTTGAAATTATGTGGGGATGTTATGAATGATGAGGATTTGTTGGACAAGACTCTTACGACTTTTCATGCCTCAAATATGGTACTACAACAGCAATACTGTGAAAGGGGTTTTAAAAAGTATTCTGAATTGATATCATGCCTTCTGGTGGCTGAGCAACATAATACCCTTTTGCTGAAAAATCATGAATTTTGTCCCACAAGGTCAGCTCCGCTTCCTGAAGCAATATGGCAGCTAGACGTGTTAAGTCTGGAAAAAGACAAAATGATAATCATGTCCATATGAATGTATGTGGGCATGGAAATGGTAAGAGATGATATAATAGTCGTCATCGTGGTGGTCATGGCAAACGAGAGAACAATATGGGTTCTCAAAATAATCCTTCAAGAGGCAAAAGCGGTAACTGCCACCGCTGTGGCATGAAAGGTCATTGGAAATTTGAATGTCGTGCACCTAAGCATTTTGTCAGGACTTATCAAAACTCCATCAAAAGAAAGGAAAATAATGTTGGAGCATCTTCTGCTAATGCCCCAGTGGAGTCTCACTTGAACTTTAAAAATGATTTTGATGTAGGGCCTTCAAACAAAAATGATGATAATGCCGAGGCAAATCTTGCTTTGAATGATGATGATTTTGAAGGCCTCGATGATCTTACTCATTTGGAAGTTGAAGACTTCTTTGTAGATCAAAACTAAAGTTTGATCGTTAAACTGGGGAATGCAATTATGTGTTATTTTTATTTTCAGTATTTTTTTTCTCTCGTTTTAAAGTTGTTTTTATGTTTAAGTAGTTCTTAAGTTGTCATGTGTTATTGTTAGTTTTTTTGTATTTCTCATGGTGTACTTTTATTTTGTTATGAAGAAAATAAAATTTTCCAGTCTTCAATTGGATCCAAGATGAGTAATGAAGATTTATGCCTTTTGGATAGTGCTACAACTCACACAATATTAAGAGAAAAGAAATTTTTCTCTTATTTGGTTATGAAAAATGCCTATGTTAACACAATATCTAGTAATACAAAGTTAATTGAGGGCTCTGGAAGAGCGACCTTATTACTACCAGGAGGAACGATATTAACTATTGATAATGCATTGTATTGTAGTAAGTCTCAAAGAAACTTGTTGAGTTTCAAAGCTATTCGCCAAAATGGCTACCACGTTAAGACCTCTAACGAAGGAAAGGTTGAATACCTTTATATTACTACAATAAAAGCGGGGAAAAATATGTGCACGAAAAATTACCCGCATTTTCTTCTGGATTGTACCACACAAACATTGGTGTGGTTGAATCATATGCCATAGTAAACAAAAGGTTTACTACTTCTAATGATTTTATCATTTAGCATGACCGGTTAGGCCATCTTGGTTTTAACATGATACGCAGAATCATAGAGAATTCCAATGGGCACACATTGAAGAATAAGAAGATTCTTCAATTTAAGGAATTCTCTTGTGTTGCTTGTTCTCAAGGAAAATTGGTTACTAAACCATCAACAGTTAAAGTTGGGATTGAATCCCCTGCATTTCTGGAACGTATACAGGGTGATATATCTGGGCCTATACACCCTTCATGTGGACCATTCAAGTATTTTATGGTCTTGATAGATGCATCTACAAGATGGTCACATGTGCGCTTATTGTCAACTCGTAATATGGCATTTGCGAGATTGTTGGCCCAAATAATAAGGTTAAGAGCACAGTTTTCAGATTATGCAATTAAGACAATTCGTCTTGATAATGCTGGTGAATTTACATCTCAGGCCTTTACTGATTATTGTATGGCCACTGGAATAAAAGTTGAGCATCCAGTTGCTCATGTTCATACTCAAAATGGTCTAGCAGAATCATTGATTAAACGTCTCCAATTAATAGCTAGACCATTGCTAATGAGGACAAAACTTCCCCTTTCAGTGTGGGGACATGTTATTTTGCATGCAACAGCACTTGTGCGCATAAGGCCAACCAGTTATCATGAAGTCTCCCCATTACAGTTGGCTTTTGGTCAGAAGCCAAATATTTCCCATCTAAGAAATTTTAGATGTGCGGTATATGTTCCAATTGCCCCACCACAACGCACAAAGTTGGGTCCCCAAAGAAGGTTGGGAGTATATATTGGTTATGAATCTCCTTCTATTATTAAATATCTGGAGCCTATGACAGGAGATTTGTTTACAGCCAGATTTGTTGATTGCCATTTTGATGAATTAGTTTTTCCAACATTAGGAGGAGAAAATAAACAACTGGAAAAAGAGATAGATTGGAACATATTATCTCTATCTCATTTGGATCCTCGTACAAATCAATGTGAACAAGAAGTTCAAAAGATTATTTATATGCAAAATATTACAAATCAATTGCTAGATGTATTTACTAACCTTCCACGGGTTACTAAATCGCATATAACAGCTGTAAATGCTCCAATTCGAGTTGTCCCAGCTGGACAGTATGATAATGCAAATGAGTCTAGGCCACGCCTTAAACGTGGTAGACCAATCGATTCAAAGGATAAAAATCCTCGAAAAAGGAAAGGAGCAAATGATCAAGTTGATCATAACATGGAGGCAATTGCTCAAGAGGAGCATAAAGACATAGTAATTGATAAGACCTCACAGGAGGTTCTAGTACCTCGAAATGATGAAAATAAAGAGATATCAATAAGTTATGTCTCTACGGGAAAAAGGTGGAACCGAAATAACGTTGTTGTTAACAACAGTTTTGCATATAATGTTGCAGTTGACATAATGCAACAAGATGAGGATCTTGAGCCAAAATCTGCCGATGAATATAGACAAAGAAATGATTGGCCAAAATGAAAAAACGCAATTCAAGCGGAATTGGCTTCACTCGAAAAACGTGAAGTTTTCGGACCAATAGTCCGAACGCCTGAAGGTGTCAATCCAGTGGGGTACAAATGGATTTTTGTGCGAAAACGAAATGAGAAAAGGTGAAGTCGTAAGATATAAAGCACGACTTGTTGCACAAGGGTTTTGGCAAAGGCCTGGCATTGATTATATGGAGACATATTCTCCTGTGGTAGATGCAATTACCTTCAGGTATCTAATAAATCTTGCAGTCCATGAAAATCTTGATATGCGGTTGATGGATGTTGTCACATCCTACTTATATGGCTCCCTGGACAATGAAATTAATATGAAAATCTCTGAAGGATTTAAAGTTCCTGAACTTGTTCAATAAAGCTTTAGAAATCCTTATACAAATTGAAGCAATCAGGGAGAATGTGGTACAATCGTCTTAGTGGGTATTTGCTAAAGGAAGGGTATAAAAATGACCTTATTTGCCCCTGTGTGTTTATTAAGAGGTCTGAATTTGAATTTGTCATCATAGATGTGTATGTTGATGACTTGAATATCATTGGAACTTCTAAAGAACTTCCAAAGGTTGTAGAGTGTTTGAAGAAAGAATTTGAAATGAAAGATCTTGGTAAGACAAAATTTTGTCTTGGCCTACAGATTGAGCATGTAACAAATGGAATTTTTGTCCATCAATCAACATACACTGAAAAGGTGTTAAAGCAATTTTACATGGATAATGCACATCCATTGAGTACCCCAATGGTTGTGAGATCGCTCGACATAAACAAAGATCCATTTCGGCCTTAAAAAAAATCACGAAGAGCTCGTTGGTGATGAAACTCCATATCTTAGTGCAATTGGGACACTGATGTATCTTGCTAACAATGCCCATCAAGATATTGCTTTTGCTGTAAGCTTATTAGAAAGATTCAGTTCCTCCCCAACAAGAAGACATTGGAATGGTGTTAAACATATATTTAGATATCTTCGGGGAACTCTAGATATGGGATTGTTCTATTCTAATGAATTCAAGTCAGAAATGGTTGGCTATGCCGATGCATGTTATTTGTCTGATCCACATAAAGCTCGATCTCAAACATACTATTTGTTTACATATGGAGGTACAACTATATCATGGCGTTCAATGAAACAAACAATAGCTGCCACATCTTCTAATCATGCTGAGATAATAGCCACTCATGAAGCTAGTCGGGAATGTGTTTGGTTGAGATCAATGACTCGACATATTCAGGAAATGTGTGATTTTCTTATGAAAAAAGTGAATCCAACTATACTATATGAAGACAATGTTGCTTGCATCGCTCAACTGAAAGGAGGATACGTCAAAGGAGACAGAACAAAGCACATTTCACCAAAGTTCTTTTTCACGCATGATCTTCAACAAAATGGTGAAATTAATGTTCAACAGATTCGTTCATGTGAAATTTTGGATGATCTGTTTACTAAGGCATTACCAACGTCAACATTTGAGAAGTTGAGACAGAAGATTGGAATGCGAGGTCTTCAAGAAATAAAGTGATGTTTTCATGAGGGGAGTAAGATATGTGCTGTACTCTTTTCCCCTTAGCCTAGGTTTTGTCCCACTGGGTTTTCCTGATAAGGTTTTTAACGAGGCAGCAAATAAAGCGTATTAGAGAAATGTGTACTCTTTTTCCTTCACTAAGATTTTTTCCCACGTGGTTTTTTCTTAGTAAGGTTTTAACGAGGCATATTATCTATTTTTGGACATCCAAGAGGGAGTGTTGTAAAATATATAGTAATTGTGGATGTCAACTACTCCTACTACTTTCACTCATGATGTAAATAACCACTACTTATCACTTTTATGATTGTAACTCCCACACATCCATAACTTCTTCCCATAATCTCAAAGGTTAATATCATGTTTAAGACAATCCTTTTGTACCTACAATGTAATAGTATAAATAGAGGCATAAAATGTGATATAAGATAAACTTGAATACTTATGAAACAAGAAAGTTATCACTTATTGTACTTATTTCTTTGTCTTATATTGTTAGTTTGAGCCACGTCTCTTAGTATAATCCAAGAAAAATTTCATTAATTTTTCAAAGCCCTGAAATTTCCCTTCGTCGCCTTTCCTCATCAATCTATCACTCGATTTCAACAAGCTCAAGGTATGGTCTACAATTGCTTTCAATTGAGTGTTCAACTCATGTGGATAAATCCCTTGAATTTTCACGTGTGTGAAGATTTGTGGGCTTTTTGGGTTGGTTCATAGTCAGGATACTGACATGTTGATTTCTCAATTGTATCTTTGTTTTTTTGTTTTTTTTTTTAAATTTTTTTTGGCTATTGATTGATATGATTTGATCATTTACTGCTTGAATTCTGTGAGCTGGAGCTAGGTTTTCAAGTGTATTGTAAACCCAAGTTATTGTTTAAGCAAATATTTCATTACAAAAGAAAATGTTCCAAAGGAGGAAACCCATATACAATAAGAACAGAGCCCCCAAACCCAATATTTGTATGGCCTCAAAACTCCACACCTAGGCCTTTAGACAACCGTCTATTCCTTTTACAGTTTAGTCCCTAAGATAAGGTGTCTATATACAATAAGAACAGACACCGTTTGAACATAGATCAAGTGTTCAATAGTTTAGGCCCTAAGATAAGGTGTCTAAATGAAATTCTTTGACAAGTTTAAGGGGCCGCCTATGCATTTGGCCAAGTTCAAATAGTGGATGGGATGATTAAGGCTACCTTTGTCTTAGTTAAATAAGTTATTTTACATGTTGTGTCTGCTGGTGTTATTGTGGAGAAGTTAATTGTTTCATTTGCAGCATGATTTTGTTTTGTTTGTTGCATGCTTGGTATCTTTACTGTCTTCAAAACTCATGGACGATGGATTTTACATGATGTATATTGTTTAACTTTTGATGTTTGGATTTTAGCTTATTTTGACATTCATGTTATATGGCTATTAGTGTCGACACTTTTTAGCTTTCATGTTTAAATTCCAACTGATCTTTTCTGGTTATTGGTCTTGCTATAGGTTACTCAATTTCCAATTTCCTGATTTTCGTTATCTTGTACAGAGCTTCCACAATGGTAAGTCAGAGCTTTTACTTGTGTTATGTTTTGCCTGATACGCATTATGCCCCTCCCTGGACCCTGTTACCATTGGATTTTCCTTATAAATTGTACCCTGTATCATTGTTTCGTTTGCTAACAAACAGTATTGTCAAAGGCGCGCTTAAGCCCTAATGCGAGGCTCAAAACATGTTGAGCGCTTCGCCTCGTTTTGCGGGCACTTCAATGTCACATCAAGGCTCTAAGACATACTTTTTCTTACCAATGAGTAAACAATTGATATTGCACTTTATCGTAATTGTTTTTCAATTTTTTTGTCTAATATTTGTTATTCCTGCTTTCAATTATTGGTCTTGGACTACATATACATATTTTTACTTTTTCTCCGGTTGCGCCTTTTTTCATTAAGCCCATGCCTTTTTTGTTCTTTGCGCTTAAAGCCCCAACATGCCTTAGAGCTTTTTTGCGCTTTTCGCTTTTGATAACACTGCCAACAAAGTCTAATATATGTACCATTCTTCAGTATGTACTTGGAAATGGATGTCAATAGCTGTTATATCCAGTAACTGTTTTTTATTAGATTAGGATTTCTCATTTATACTCTTCATCTGTATGAACTTGAAAGCCTAGCGGATTTCAGCGAGATTTAATATCAATTATCTGATGAACTTGAGAGCCTTATGATCCTTGTTGCATCTCTGGGTGTTTAAACATGCAAAACGTGCTTGCAAGAGAGACAAATGCAAAAACTATAAATGTACCTTATAAAACAACTTTAAATCATATCAACATATGTTTAATCGAAATTCATCCTGGAGAGAAAGAATTACTGGTTTGTCTAATTCTCCTTTTTTTTTTTAGGGTGTTTGGTAGAGGTGTTGTTAGAAATCCATAGCAACAGTTGGAAATTGGAATGAGTTGAGAGACATATGCTACTCAAGCTAAAAGATGTGCTTATTACTAGGTTATCAGCATACTTGGTACTAGGAATAATTTATCTTTTGTTTTCCACCCGGTGGCCGGTACCTGCACTGGGGACCAATTAATCCAGATTTGCGCCGCGTAAGGCCCATTAAATAGTGGAAGCGCTCCTTACTAGGATTTTTTCCCGTTCTCAGGGTTCGAACATGAGACATCTGGTGGTGTAGTGCGAGGAATTTCATGGCACTAGATAAATGCATCACTTTGGTAAAAGGAATTGAGATGAGAATGGATTTGGTATTGTTATGGAATGGATTTAGTAGTGATTTTCCCTTCCATTTCTTGCATTATTCCCCAGAGAGTAACTTTTCGGGTGATCATAGTAGTCAGTAGTCGCTCTAGGTTTTTGTGTCGTAGACAAGGAGATTAGGTCAGCGAAAAAAGAATTAAGACTCACTCTTGGGTCTATTTTCCAGGTTCAAGTTCTACCCTGGTACAATTGTTCGTCTAAGAGTTTATTCTTTCCCACTAAGAGAGGCTCTCTTTTTACTTAGCAATTGTATCCGAATTTAAACTCGGAAGAAAATTGACAATATGGCCAATTTCCCCTCAAGCCAACATAAAATGAAAACACAACAAAACAGAACAAATCAGAAGAATTATGCTATTCTTTTTCAGTATGCTCTGATGAACCTTGTGGTTACGGCATATTCAGATATATGTGAAAGCAAACAAGGCTTATTGCGAATATTTCACTTAAATCATGTTCTTGTTACAGGCTGCAAAAATCCTTGTTAATTTGATTGTCATGGGTTCTACAATATTGGCAAGGTCCTTTGTTCAAGCATATCGTCAGGCACTGGCTAGTAAGTATCTTTCATTCACTTTTTCCTGTCATTTTGCAATGAATTGATACGCGACTAATCTGAAGAGTCTGGTGTAAACAAACATTCAGTGGTACATCAGTGTTCTTGTTTTTTCCATGAGAGGTTGATGCAAGTCCTGAGGAAAACAATGTGATGATAGTTAAACATACCAGTTAATCAGCAATTAGCACTTTGCGAACCTTAATGTTTCATTCCAAGAAATTGTAAACAGTGTTAAGAGAAGGGAAAGGGAGCTTGGCGTAACTGGTAAAGTTGTTGTCACGTGACCAGGAGGTCACGGGTTCGAGCCGTGGAAACAGCCTCTTGCAGAAATGCAGGGTAAGGCTGCATACAATAGACCCTTGTAGTCCATTCCTTCCTCGGATCCCGCGCATAGCGAGAGCTTAATGCACCGGGCTGCCCTTTAGCGCTAAGAGAAGGGGCGGGGCGACCTCCATGCTGATTCTTCTCATTTTTCATCTAGATCTCTGACTTGTGCACTCGAATTCCACGTGGATTAACTATCTTACTTCCATGCAAGTCATACTATCTTACACTTCCTTTCACCAATGATGACAGATGCCTCTAAAAATGGGGTTGCTCAAGAAGCGGTGCAGAATATCAAAAGAGCCAGTAAAACAATGACCGAAACAGAAGCAAGGCAGATTCTCGGTGTCACTGAGAATTCATCATGGGAAGAAATCGTGCAGGTTTGTTTCGTGTAATGTTCTTTCGTATTTGATGCTGCTGTTTGCATATGCGCGATCTCAACTTTCCTTGCTCTGTCTGCAGAGATATGAAAACTTATTTGAGCGAAATGCTAAAAACGGGAGCTTTTACCTTCAATCAAAGGTTCATAGAGCCAAAGAGTGTTTAGAAGCAATTCACCAACCTAAAGAACCAGAGGAAAAATAAACAACTTTGTTGAGCTTTTCTAATGTATAGCTTTTCTGCATAGTTGGTTTACTTATAGTCAGCTCCTAGGTTTTCTTTTTCTTTTTTGTGAACAAACTGTAAATTCTTTCTAATGGAGGAAGCAATATTTCCTTTTGTAACTTGAATATGAACTACTCTATGGTGTTAGACAAACATTGTAAAATAGCTTTAGCATGTATTAGTAAAGGGGAGAGAGAGCGCGCGTTGTGTTTAGGTCAGCTTGCACGCACCTGGACTAATCCCGCGGGGTACTTGCTATGTCCCACCAACACAGAAATAATCTAGTATTTTTTGCCTCCGCTAAAATTTGATAACAAAAGGTTGTTAACCACTTATTTTACTAATGTAAAAGTGAATGTAATTTCCTTCCTTTATTCAGGTTATTTATATGAGAAGAGGATTCATATGGAAGGAGTAAAATTCCTCTTGTTAGAGCAAAGTATAAACTTCAATAAATGATATTTGCTCTAGGTTTTTTTCATATAATTTATACGTCTGTTTGGTTTATGGTCTAGTAATGCAAGAATTATAATACGGCGAAAGTCCGATATAAAATAATACATACTGATTTTTATAACATAAGTTGTACCCCTTGTTAGCAATACAGTGTTTGGATGGTGATAGAGATTATATTAGTTATATATTGTTTTATCTTGGAAACAAAATGTACTATAAGTAAATCAGAATTTTATGCCAAGATTATTTCATTTGTTGATCTAACCAAACAACCCCTTGTTATCTATATGTATGATAGAAGTTGAAGCATCAACTGGTTGAAGATCTTTTCTGAATATAAATTTCTTAAAAACAAAATAAAATCATTAGCATCACTTGAGGAAAAAATGAAAGAGAAACTAAAGAAGAGAAGGTTGGAGTCAGAGGGTGTGGCAAATGAGCGGTTTGCGTCGGATATTGCCGAATCAAAACGAATAATGCAAAAACAAATAGAATATCGAACCCGACCCATTTTAATACAGATAGCAAATGGATTAACCGGCGGATAATATGGATATCTGTATTATCCGTGGCTTCTTGAATATGATTATTTCTGAGATAATTCCTTGTGTCCCAAATTTGAGAAACTCCAATTTGAGTTCTTGTAAATGTAAAAGTCCATTTGGTTATCTATTTTTAATTAGATAATATGGATCTTATCCATATTTGATCCAGTTTTAAGAAGTTCAGTATTCAATATAATTTTTAATAGATAATACGAAAAATGTCCAAATATGCCTTTGTACTATACGAAATTGAGCACATTTGCCCATATATGTTCTTACCGTCACATAGTTGGTCCATATATGCCCTTTTTGAAATGGAATTCACTAACTAATTAGCTCTTTCGTTAAATGTACTAATATATATTACAAACACTATTTCTTTTTTATTAATACTTTTTTTTTCTTTACCTTTCTCTTTTCCTTCTTTATTCTTTTCTTCTATTTTTCGTTTTTCTTTTTCTTTCTCCCATATCCGAGTCCCTCCATTGTTGATGCCTTTTCCATTTTCGTCACTAATCTTGACAAAACTCATGAATGCCTACTAAATTTTAGTATCACAAACCCCACATGTTCTTCTGACTTAAAGGAGATGAAAATTGTCGGAGAAATTTTTTCGGTGGTGTTAATTGGGTGAAGGTAGATATGATTATTCTGATTTTGAAGGTCTTGTTCCCTCCAAATCTGAAGCTCCACGGTGAACAACACCTTCAAAATCTGAATAACTATATCCTACCATCACCAAATTAACACCACCGCAAAACAATTTATGATAATTTTCATCTTCTTCTTTTCAAAAGAACCGGAGCCTTCTCTCTTGGAAGGTTTTGGTGGTATAGGTTTGATTTTTAGGAATAAAATCGCGTGAAATTAGTGATAAAAATGGAGAAGGCATCGGCAATAGAGGAAATCGAATATGAGAGAAAGAAAAAGGGAAAAAAGAGAAGAAAAAAATAAATAAAAGAGAAAGGTAAAGAAAAAGAATGTACTAATGAAAAGGAGATAGTGTTTGTATACACTTTAATACAATTAAATAAAGAGCTAATTAGTTGGGTGGATTCCGTTTCGAAAAGGGCATATATGCACCAACTATGTGACGGTAAGGGTATATATGGACCAATTATGTGACGGTAAAGGCATATGGGCTAAAGTATTAACGAATGGAAAATGTGCTCAATTTTGTATAGTAGAAGGGCATATTTGGGCTTTTCCGTAGATAATATAAATAACGAATTATTTTTTTAATCCATTTTGCCACCACCAGTCAGAGGACGCCGTAATACATATTCCTCGATTTTAACGACATCTTTAAAGAACGAAAAAATTTCGCGACATTTCTGATTGATTGTCTTGTATTTTCAATAAATCGTTTAACAGTTGGCATGTTGAATCGTATACATAATAGATAAAATGGGTTGGTTCCCACTTTCTTCTCATACCAAACAAAAGACAGAAAGTAACTTTCATTCACTTTCTCCTTCATCTTTCCATTTTCTATTACTAAATTTAGATTATTTTGAAGTAATAGAAAGAATGAGAAAAAAAGAGAAAAGAGGTGTTAAGCCATCAAACTTTCCATGTTTACTTTTTTGGACCCAAATGTTTTCATCAAATAGCCAATAGTTAAATACTATATGTAGAAAGGTTAGGTACTTATAAGCTATCTCAAAAGCACTAAAGCTCTATAAAGATAGAAAAAGAAAGAAAACCCACTTGTTTAAACAAAGTAAAATGCTTTATAAAGCAAATAAAGTTATTTCAACAAATCTTTTTTTAATAATTAATTCTTTAATTATTTAATCTTCAAAAGTAGTATAAAGTAAAACTACAATATTAAACTTAATCGAGTTAGCAGATAAAATTATATTTTTTTTAAATTGAAGTTCTTATATCAACATTATTCTTATTTTAAATTTTGATATGCAACACTAGTTGAAAACTTATATTATAAATAAATTTATAATATCAGTTAACTAAAATAATTTATACTTTTTTGGTAATTAAAATTATTGTTGTTACTTCCTCCACTACGAAATATTAATCTTTTAGTTTTTAATAAATTCTTACTGTTTTTAAAAAATTGTAGGTGGAAAATACTAATTATTTCTATTTTTAATTGCATTCAACTTTTAAGTACAATCTTTGGATCTATAGCAGCCTTTTTTAAGGGTCGGTGCAAGTCCCAATCAATCTACAATGCTTAGGTCCACTTATTTCCGAAAAAGCCCTCAAATTTTGTTCTATTTGCATATTTACCTCTTGATATCACTTTCCAAGATGATGGGCTCTAATTTTTCGTTTTGTTTGAGAACATGCAATAAAAATAATAATTAAAAATGCGTACGAATATAGTAGCATTTAAAGTTTATGAATTTTTATAATAATTAAATTTATATTTAGATATTTATGAATATTTAAAAACTTTTTAATACGCTCTTGCACAAGATGGTCCAAATAAGCCGAGGATAAATCTCTATTCACGTAAAATAAAGATAAGAACTAAGATCTACGTACACATTACCCTTTTAAATATGTAATTATTGTTATATTTGAAAATTTCTCATAAAATATATAGAAATTTAAAAAATAAAACTATTAATTTCAAGTGGACTCATCAATTAATTACGTTATAGATCGGCCCTGTGATTTGTGTTTGTTTTGTTAGAATCTTTCACCGAACATATATTCCTCGGGAGGCAACAAGTATATTCTCTTTAAAGTTTGCAGGAACTTGGATCTACACGTTCTTCTTTTTCTATTTTGAAGCTTAAAATTTACTTCCTTCGTCTCATATTAATAGTGATGATTACTAAAATTAGTAGGCGTTTGAACATAAAAATTATAAAATTCCAAAAAATATTTTAAGTAACAATAGTATTTGGAATTTAGAGTTGTATTGGATATAAATTTCAGTTTGGTTGTTTTTGAAGTTCTGTGAGCGAACATTTTGAAGAACAGCATTTATGAATTTTTCAACTCTTTTTGAAAATTTTCAAAATGCATTTTCAAGTGAAAATTGGAAATTTTATGAACAAACGATGATTTCGAAAAAAAAGTGAATTTCTTTTTGGAAAAAGAGGAATTTGTTTTTGTCCAAACGACTCTTAGTTGTCTCAAATTATTTGTCATTTTAGAAGTTCAAAACAAAGTTGATTGTTTTTTTCTTTTTTACCCTTAGTAATAATTGTTCTTGAAGATAGAGATAATACATAAATAGAATAAATATTCAATGAAAAGAGATTATATCTTAAGACATAAATAAGTGTAGAATAGTCTAATTCATTTTCTAATTAATATTTCTTAAGGAGCGTTTAAAAGAGAAACACGACACATAATATGAGACGGAGGAAGTAGTTAGGTGTTGATATTAATTTACAAAATGAAAAATATAGCTCTAGACTTTCCTCTTGTTTTTTGGAAGAAAAAACAATTTAGTTCATAATTAACAAGTTATTAGTATTTCTTTTAGTAATATTTTTTGCAATTACATAGGGGAAGAGGAAAAGGGAGAATAAGAACAATTGAGAATCAAATACATAACTATATGATAGAAACTCACGGTATCATTAGATTATAACTTTGATGATAAGTTATTTATTTTCGGAAAATTGGGAGTCGGTTTATCTGACATTTCTTTAAATTAAAGAAAGAGAGTTATAATCTACTTCTGAAAGGATTATTTATATATTTAATTAACAAATTATATTTTGGTAAACTCTTATACAAAATTATCAATTACATAAGAACACCAACAAGGTCTATTCGTTTGTCCAATTCCATCTTTTCAAACACAAGAAGTTAAAAGAATTAAACCAAGCATTTTTTTAAAATTATGAGTTAATAAATTACTCAAAACACATTACGTAAAATATCTGAATATTTAAATTTCTCGAAATCAAAATTATAATTTCTTTTAATTCGCCTAATAAAGGAAAAGTATAAAAACAAATACGCATTTGATGGTATATAAATGAGGTCCTTTGTCACGACCCAAATTCTCAACCTTAGGGATCGTGATGGCGCCTAACACCACACTTGCTAGGCAAGCCAATGTTAGAAGTCGATTACTAATTTCCTTAATTAATTACTTAAGAATAAATAAATAAATTCAAAATGAACTTAATTAAAAATAATTACCAACAACATTAAAATAAAATAACAATAATAACCCATTAAATAAAACGAACCACGAATTAATTATATAAATAACTCTAAGACTACCCCAGGGTCTGGTGTCACAATTCACGAACTACTAAAGAATACTACAAATAATGGGCTGAAAGAAATAATGTAATTGTTCTGAATATAATAAAACAGCGTTACGAAAATAGGAGAAGACTCTTGGGATCTGCGAACGCCGACAGATATACCTCCTGTCTCCGAATAAACGAATAGCCGCTCTAAATATCTCTACTGCTGGTCGGTACCTGGATCTGCACAAAAGAGTGCAGAGTGTAGTATCAGTACAACCGACCCCATGTACTGAGTAAGTGCCGAGCCTAACCTCGACGAAGTAGTGACGAGGCTACGTCGGGGCATTAACAACATATAACCTGTGACAATAATATATACACTAATGCAATAAAACAATTCTACACGAACAAGAAAAATATAAGTGAGACAATAAATATAAAGCAAGAAGGAAATCTAAACAAATAATTAAGTACTGCAACAAAAATAAAATAACTCAGCCGCCTTTTCCAGGCCTCAGTTATAACCAACTCTCAAATAATTTTTAAGTTTTCAAACTTTAACTTTAAATAAAAACAGTGCCAAAAATATGAAAAATAGTATTAAAAAAATAAGATAGTAAAAGTTTTCAAATCTTTGTTTTTCTTTGAAAATCAGTAAAAAAATATAAATGTCCTCCCTTATCGCTCCTTGTTGCAGTGTGCAGCCCGCTCCCACCTGTCCACCCATATTGCTCCTCCCTAAATATATCACCCGCATTGCTCCTGTAGCGGTGTGCAACCCGATCCCACCTGTCCACCCCTATCACTCGTTGTTGCGGCGCGCAACCCGCTCCCACCAGACATATCATATCAATTTATTCATAAATTTCACAATTCAGGCCAAGCCTTTCACAATACTTTTATTTCCACAATTTCAAACAGAAAACCATATAGCTCGTAAGCTTTAACCAATATCATTTCACAATAAAACCAACCAGAATATATGTAAACAACGTAACGCTGTCAATCCAACTCAGTCTTTATATACCATGATAGAATCAAGAGAACAACCATCACTTGTAATACACTTACAACAACAATTGGAAATAAATTAATGAAACCCAATAACCATGTGAACCTCAACAATTACGAAACATTTAAATTGCATTTCTCACAACTTCCTCAATATTATCAAAAACGAAACCAACAGGAACGTAAATATATATAAAATTCGTAAAAATGATGTCAAACCTCTCAACTGTTCTATACCACAAGGAAACCAGCTAAAACAACCAATACTCTTTTCAAAATAACCACAACAATATCTGACAACAAAATAATGAGGCCAAATAGTCATAGAAACAATAATGAACATATAACAATTAAGACAATAATCAATTAAGTTGGGAACGTGAAAGGGGATCATGTTTAACAGACAATTTGGGTGGTGCATAGATACTCGTCACCTCACCTATACACCACGCCCATGCATTTCACATATCAAACAAGTGGGACGTCCTATTCCCTCAAGTCAAAGTTAGACGAAACACTTGCCTCAATTTTGCAGGCCACTCACTGCTCAATTATTGCTTTTCCTCTTGAATTCACCTCTAAGTTGCTCGAATCTAATCACAACTAACTTAATATCATTAACTAATGCTAAAGGAACTAACTTTATCGAAAATATAATTTTCCCAAAGTTTTCTAAAAAAAAAGTGAAAACCCGACCCCGGGCCCGCTTGGTCTAAACTCGGAGTTTGGATCAAATTACATTTACGCATTCACCCACGAACCCAAATATACTATTAGTTTTGAAATCCGGCCTCAATTTGATATGAAATTTTGATTTTTACAAAATTCCCTAATTTTACCCAAACCTTCAGTTTTTACCATGAAAATTCTTACTTTTTGCTTTAAAAGTGATGAAAAACAGTAAGGAATTGAAAGAACAAAGTTTGGAATTGATTACCTATGACCTGGGGATGAAGATTGTTGAAGAAAATCGCTTTTAGGGCTGAAAACCTCGAAATTTTGGTGAAGAAGAAGGTCTGCCCGATTTTTAAAAAATATTTATATTAGCTGGACAGGAGGCCTATGCGATCACATGAAATGGGTCGCGATCGCATAGGGTAGGGGGAGGGGGGCTAGCTTATGCGATCGCGGGACAGGGAGGTGCATTCGCACAGGGTAAGGGAGGCTGGGCTATGCGATCGCGGGGCACAGTGTGCGTTCGCACATGTGATCACATAGAACAACAGACCTGGACACCAGAAAATGAAAACCAACAGTTCTTTTTAAGTGAAAAACATCCCGTGGCCTATCCGAAACTTACCCGAGCCCTCGGGGCTCTAAACAAAACATGCACGCAAGTCTAAAAGCATCATACAAACTTGCTCGTGCGATCAAATCATGAAAATAACACGTAAAACTGTGAATTAAACCTAAAAACTCATCATTTTCAACAAGAACTCTTAAAGTTCATAATTTCTCAACCGGATGTCCGAATCACGTCAAACGAACTCCGCTTTTCCCCAAATTTCATAGTTAACCTTTTAATATTATAACAAATTTGTACCGGGCTCCGAGACCAAAATACGGGCCCGATACCAATGGTTTCAAACATTATTTATTTTCTTTAATTCATAAACATTTCAGCAAAATAATTTCTTTCAAAAATTGATTTCTATGGCTTGGGAACTCGGAATTCATTTTCGGGCATACGCCCGAGTCCCATATTTTACTACGGACCTCCCGGGATCGTCGGAACACGGATCCTGGTCCGTTTACTCAAAATGTTGACCAAAGTCAACTTTTATCAAATTTAAATTTTAAAAATTACTATTCTCATATTTTCACATGAAGCTTTCCGGTTTCACGCCCGGACTGCGCATGAAAATCGAGGTATTTAATTTTTAATTTTTTTATGGCTATTAAGCATGGAACGGAGTCTAATTTTATAAAATGACTCATTGGATCATCACATCCTGTCAGTCTTATGCATTTATAAATTATCAGATTCGCAAAATAAAGTAAAAATTAAGATAGAATAACGAGTTAGGAATCATTATCGAAAAGATCCTTTTTTAAACTTAAGGATTAAGAAACTTGACAGTCAAAAACGCAGTCGATTCCAACTTTAAACGTGTAGGAAATGAAAATCATAAGTTGCTTTTTATTTGCTTTTTCTTTGGTCTTTAATTTTTGTTGTTTCTTTTTTCCTTTTTCTTATTATTGCTCATGCAATTTCAAATTACAAAAGTTTAACTTTATGATAAATATATCATATATTAATAATTTTATCGATTTACCTAGAAATTAAACGAGTATATTGTAGAAGTAAATAAGATATTAAATTTGGATTTTAATACTACTAGAAATTTGTTAATTAGCAATCACTATAACTGGCCAACATTGGTCGCTTTTGGCAAATTACCGACCAAAACGCGTCCAAATACGCTTGGTCGCTATTTTAGTGGTCCTTTTACCCTAGCGACCAACGTACCGACCAACGTTGGTCGCTAAGGTAAAGGACCAACTGTACCCTTTAAAGAACATACCGACCAACTTTGGTCGGTAACATTTTTTAATAATATTAATTTACCGACCAAAGTTGGTCGGTTTATTTAAATTATATTATTTTATTAATTATTAGAATTTTAAAATTACCGACCAAAGTTGGTCGGTAAATTAAAATATATATTATTTAAAAAAAATTAAATTTAACAATACCGACCAAAGTTGATCGGTAATATTAAAATCTGGGTTCATAACCGACCAACTTTGGTCGCTAATCTTTAATTTTTATTTTCTTTTAGACTTAAGCGACCAACGTTGGTTGCTAATATGCAGAAAATAATTTTTTTTGATTAGAAATCGACCAACTTTGGTCGGTTTTCAAGGTTTTAATTTTGGCATAAAATGCATGTTTTGGCAGCTACACCACCTGCCAACATACCAAAATCCCTAAATAACAACACAATTCAATACCAAAATCCCTAAATAACAACACAATTCAATAAACACAACACAATTCAATACCAAAATCCCTAAATAACAATAACAACAACAACAACACAATTCAATAAACACATTAAAACTAACAAATTAAACTAACAATACCAAGTTAAAACTTATTACAACTAGTTCATAATCGGTTCTATTTGCCTAGTTCAAAGTATATAAAAGTCAAGGAGTATTTTGTACAACATCATCATCACTGTCTGATGAACTTTCATCTACAAGACGATATAGAGAAGGGTATTGTCGAGGACGGGAAGAACGATCACGGGGAGGACGGGAGGAACGATCATGGGGAAGACGGAAGGAACACTCATGTTCAAGTCGAGCCTCTAGCGATGACTCACGACCGGGGAATCGGAAAAGCTCCAGTAGATAGGAGAGTTCTGATCTGAGCTTGCATGCCAAGGTACTGAGCATCTCTAACCTTTTCTCTTTCCTTGGACGCTTCTAGCTCGGATGTGAGCTTTGTCACAGTCTCCCGCATAGCGGAGAGGCGCTCCCCATCAAGTTGCTCGTCTTGCGAGGAAGTCCCTATTCCTTGCATTCCACACTTATAGCGATGAAATTTCTTAGTAGGAAGCCCGTATAACTTTCTCCATTTTGGACCGCCAGCAGACTCCATCCATATTCTTTCAGCATCCTCGTCTGAAGGTTGGGTTGGCTCGCCCGACTCGTTAGGTGGCTGAGTGCGGATGAATTCCTCCATGTTAGTTTGGAAGCGACCCTATACGATAATTTACATTGAATTAGTATTTCAAAATTTATATAAAAGTAAATTATTATACTTAATGAAAAGTGAAAGCTTACATATACAGTCGAGGCCCGGTCCTTGACCCACCTTTCGTGATCCGTCTCTTTCTTCTTCTTTACAATATGTGTCTCCTTGAATAGCTCATCTTGGTTCATTGGACGCCCCAACTTCTTTTCCTGAAAACAAATTAATTTAGTTAATAAACAGAATAGATATACTTTGAAAATTAAAATTGATGGGTTAGTATTCTGTTTTGATGATCTAACAAACTTTCATGTAAAGAACCAGATAAAGGACCTGATACGTAACCAACAAAACCACTCAGCATAAATTCAAGGTATCTGGACAGTGTACTGTTGAAAACAACTGAGGGACCTGATCCCTTGACATTCTCACTAACGGAAGTACAAGTCAGCTCTACAGCTGGAAAACTGTGACAGAAAAGTGATTGCCTGCAACTGTACATGCTAAAGTGCAGTAACAGTGCAGCAGTCACTTTCCATTGGTTGAAAAGTGTACCAACTAGGCATGGGCATCCTTCTTGGGATGTCCTAGGGATATAATATCTTTTGGAGACAAACAAGATACTTACTTAAGCATTTACTAAGAACATTATCTCAAGCATTGAAGTGTAGCTCTTGCATTGAAGACTCAAGTGTGTCAAGAACAAGAAGACAACTCCACTAAGACGGACCAGTTTTACCATGTGTTGTTAGGTGTCCTTAGTTGAGTTGTAATTTTGTATTTTGCTTTTCATTGTATCCTACTTGCTTTCTTAGAAGCACAGTTTTATGAATCTCAAAACCATAAACCTTTTGCATTTGTGTTGTGACTAGTGTAGTCATAAGTCAAAAGTCTTTGTAACTAGGGAGTGACAAAGTGACTTGTAATAGGGATTACAAGTTTGAGTGTTAAAGTCTTTGTAAGAGTTACATTGCAAAGTGGCTTGTAATAGTTAATATTGCAAGTTAGTGAAGTTGAAATCCTATCAGAATAGGTCGTGGTTTTTGTCCCCTTGAGTTGGGATTTTTCCACGTAAAAATCTTGTGCCTTTCTTACTTACTGTCTCTGTCGATATCTCTGAGGGAACTGGTAAAGGACCAGGTCTCTTTACTGTTTGGTGGACTCATAGAAACTATCAATTGGTATCAGAGCAGGTTCTTTCTAAAAGGTTAACACCTAGAAAGGATCTCTAATGGCTGCTCCACCTAAATTTGAAGAAGGACAATCAACATATCGACTTCCTAGATTCAATGGTCAATACTACGGGTGGTGGAAGACTCATATGCATGACTTCATAATGGCTGAAGATTCAGAACTGTGGGACATCATCTGTGATGGTCCACATGTTCCTATGCAGAAGGTTGGAGAAGTAGGTCTATTAGTGCCAAAGACCAGGAAAGAGTTTAATGATGTTGACAAGAAGGCAGTGGAAAAGAACTTCCGTGCTAAGAAAATCCTGGTATGCAGTATAGGACCTGACGAGTATAATAGGATCTCAGCATGCCAATCAGCTAAGGAGATCTGGGAAGCTTTGCAGACGGCTCATGAAGGGACGACTCAAGTCAAGCAGTCCAAAATCGATATGCTTACCACTGAGTATGAACTGTTCCGGATGAAGGATGATGAATCTATACACGACATGCATCTAGATTCACCTCCATCATAAATGAGCTTCACTCACTAGGAGAAGTTATTCCTAGAAACAAGTTGGTTCGGAAGATTCTAAGTGTGCTCCATAGCTCCTGGGAAAGCAAAGTGAACGCTATCACTGAAGCTAAAGACTTGCAAACTCTAACCATGGATGAGTTTATTGGAAATCTGAAAACATATGAGATGAAGAAGAAGAAAGACAATGAGAGAACCAAAGAAAGAGAAGAACCTGGTTCTTCAAGCTGAAAAGAATGAGTCAAGTGAAGATGATAATGACATGGCTTATGTCACTAAGAGATTACAGAAGATGGTTCGAAGGAATGGTGGGATTCAAAGAAGAGGCAACTCGAGTAAGCCTAGAAACTATGCTTTGTGTCACAAATGTGGAAAGCCGGGGCATTTCATCAAAGACCGTTCATTAGTGAAGCAGGAGCCCCACAAGCACAATGCTGACAAGACTGTCAAGAGGAACCAGGTCCCCGACAAACGATTCAGCTGAAAGAGTGTTGCTGATAATGTGGTGAAGCAAGCTCTTGCTGCCTGGGGAGATTCATCTAGTGAATCAGAGGAGGAACCAGAAGCAGAGAACAACTTTATGATGGCAGTAGAGAACGAGGCCAAGGTGTATGATTCACTGTTCGCGCTAATGGCTCAGTCCAATGATGCTGAAGAAGATGAAAATATTGAGGTAAACTTCAGGGATGTTCAGAGAAATCTGAAATCCTACTCTACAAAAAAGCTAATATCTTTGGCAAATGTTCTTATTGATACGTACTACAGTCTAATTGATGACAAAGATTCTTTAACCATAGAGTTAGGAGAAACGGAACAGTTTATAGATGATTTATCTATGTGGTGTGGTAGATTTGAAAGAAACCATAAGTGAGCTTGAGAAAGAAAAAGAATCTTTAACCTGTAGACTAAACAGTGTGGAAAATGAGAGAGATGATTTGATGGTAGTAGCCGTGAACTTAAAAGATACCATAAGTAACTTTGAAAAGGATAAGGAAACACTAGCTGAAAAGACAAATAGTGCGGAAGATGAGAGAGATGATCTAACTGTAGTAGTAGTAGACCTAAAGGAGACAGTGGAGAACTTGAACACTGAGAAGAATACTATAGCTGAGAAAATCAATGTTGTTGAACAAGAAAGGGACGATCTTTTAGTGGTAATCACAGACTTAGGAGAAACTATTGAGGGACTCAAATTAGAACCTGGTATTTCAAGCATGGATAAGATAAAAAAGATAGCTAGTGAGAAACACATTAAGTTTGAAAAGGAACTAAATGATGTCAAAACAAGTTTGTGTTGTGAGCTTGAGAAAAATAGGCAACTACAAGCTGAAATGACTAAACTAAAAATTGATCTTGAGAAATCACTGAATTGGACATGGTCCACATATGCCGTTACTGCCATGTACTTAAATAACAGTGGAAACAGGCAGGGAATTGGATTCCAAAAGGAGAAAATTCCTTACAACCCTCACAGCAAGTATGTCACTGTCCCAGATAACTGACTTTGTACCTATTGTGGGAACAACGGGCACTTCAAGGAAAGTTTCCCATCCAGGGATCAGTCAGTTCAGAAAAACAAAATGTTTGCTGGCAAGAGAAATACCAATCAGGGACCTGGTCCCAGCAAGAAAAATCGATTTCTGCTTGTATGGACTAGAAGAGCACTCATTCACCCGTTTCCCAACTACAAGGGACCCAAACTTGTTTGGGTTCCTAAGTGTAACCCTTGATTTATTTGCGCAGGGATCAGTGAGAGGAACGGGACTACAATGGATCATGGACAGTGGATGCTCAAAGCACATGATTGGAAACACCATGGATTTTCTCTCATTGAAATCCCTGCAAGGAGGAGATGTATCCTTTGGCAATGGAAAGAAGGGATACATTCTCGGTGTTGGAAGGGTTGGAAGATCTCTTGAGCACTCAATTGAAAATGTGTACTATGTTGATGGTTTGAAATATAGCCTATTGAGTGTCTCTCAAATCTTTGATAAAGGAAACAAAGTGGAATTCTTGTCCAAAGTGTGCACTGTTACTACTCTAGTAACTGGTGAAGTGGTGTTAATAGCCAAGAGACACAAGAACATCTATGTTACTGATTTTGAATCACTGGAAGCTGGTGAGGTGAAATGCTTAAAGGCAGTTGGTGATGATGCAGAACTATGGCATAGAAGACTGGGTCATGCAAGGTTCTCCCTTCTAAATAAGCTGAAACAGAAGGACCTGGTTTGTGGTCTGCCCAACTCCAAGTTCAAAGAACACAGAGTTTGCGATGCATGTGCCAAAGGAAAACATGTGAAATCATCCTTTAAGACAAAGAAGGATGTTAGCACATCAAGACCTCTTGAACTTCTTCATATGGATCTGTGTGGCCCAATGAGAATTCCAAGCAGAGGAGGAAAGAAGTACATTTTTGTGATTGTGGATGACTACTCAAGATTCACTTGGACACTGTTTCTTAGAGCAAAAGATGAGATGTTTGAAGTATTTGTGGCATTCGTTAAGAAAATACAGGTGAAAATGGAGTTGAAGGTAGCGTGCATCAGATCCGACCATGGGACTGAATTTGATAATGCGAAATTTGATGAGTTTTGCATTGAAAATGGAATCACTCACAACTTCTCAGCTCCAAGGACTCCTCAACAAAATCGAGTGGTGGAAAGGAAAAACAGAACCTTGGAAGACATGGCACGAACAATGCTCATCGACAGTGGAATTGCAAAGAACTTCTGGGCTGAAGCAATCAACACAACGTGCTACTTGGTGAATAGGTGCATGATCAGGTCCTTCATGAACAAAACTCCTTATGAATTGCTCAATGGAAGAAAGCCAAAGATAACTCATCTAAGAGCCTTTGGATGCAAATTCTATGTTCTGAATAATGGGAAGGATCAAATTGGAAAATTCGATGCCAAAAGTGATGAAGGAATCTTCTTGGGGTACTCTTCTCAAAGAAAAGCATACAAAGTGTACAACAAGAGAACCCAATGCGTAGAAGAAAGTGTCCATGTGCTATTCAATGAGACACCTTCCTCTAACAAGGAAGGAAGTGGTGATGATCAAGAAAATGAACCACTCTTGGTTCCTGGAGAGATATCTGATGTCTCAAATGGAAAAGCCGACATGATGAGCCAGATGAAAGAGATTAGTGATGGCAATGCAACCTCTTCCTCAATTTCTCAGGAGGAACCTGGTACTGTAATTTCTCCTATTGAAGTTGAAGAAAGAGTTAGAGATGTTGTGGAAGGTACTCCACATGTAGCGGAACAAGGAGTGCAAGGAAGCTCTTCTGATCTACCCAGTTCTTCTACAAATCAAATACAGGTCCCAAATTGGAAACACAAAAGCTCTCATCCCTTTGATAACATAATCACTCCCCTTGATTCTGGAGTCCAAACTCGATCCAAAACCAGAAATTCCCTAGCTTTCTCAGCCTTCCTATCTCAAATAGAACCAAAAAATATCAAGGAAGCTCTAAAGGATACAGACTGGATCATTGCTATGCAGGAGGAGCTACATCAGTTTGAAAGAAATAGAGTTTGGCACCTAGTACCTCGACCCTCAGACAGAACCATCATATGAACTAGGTGGGTGTTCAGGAACAAGCTGGATGAGAACGAAAACACAACTAGTAATAAAGCAAGGCTTGTTGTTCAAGAATATAATCAGGAGGAAGGGATTGATTATGATGAGACATTTGCTCCTGTTGCTCGCATGAAAGCTATCCAGATTTTCATTTCTTTTGCATCTCATATGGAATTCACTTTATTCCAGATGGATGTGAAAAGTGCATTTTTGAATGGTTTTCTCAAGGAGGAAGTATATGTGAAGCAACCTCCTGGCTTTGAGAGTCATGCTCATCTTGAGTATGTCTTCAAATTGGAGAAGGCTTTGTATGGACTGAAGCAAGCTCCCAGAGCTTGGTATGAGAGACTATCAAAGTTTCTGCTGGACAATGGATTCACTCGAGGGACAACACCCTGTTCCTAAAGAAACGGGGAAGGAACCTGCTCATTGTCCAGGTATATGTGGATGATATTATCCTCGGGGCTACAACAGGCTCACTGTGTAAATAATTTGCCAAGCTCATGGGAAGTGAGTTTGAGATGAGTATGATGGGTGAACTGAACTTCTTTCTGGGACTTCAAGTAAAACAGTCTTCAAAGGGAACTTGCATTAGCCAGCAGAAGTACATCAAGGAGCTGCTGAAAAGGTTTGACATGGAGGAATCAAAGGTGATTGATACATCTATTGCAGTTGCAACCAAGCTTGACATGGATGACTTTGGATCTCCTGTAAACCAAACAATGTACAGGGGAATCATTGGCTCTCTACTCTATCTCACTGCAAGCACGCCAGATATTGTGTTTAGTGTGGGATTATGTGCAAGATTTCAATCAAATCCTAAGGAGTCTCATCTAAAGGCTGCCAAAAAAATCCTACGCTATCTCAAGGGCACACAAGACCTGGTCCTGTACTATCCCTCAAGTGAGAATTTTAATCTTGTTGGTTATGCTGACGCTGATTATGCAGGTTATCTAGTGGACAGGAAAAACACTTCAGGGATGGCTCATTTCCTTGGATCCTGCCTAATCTCATAGGGTACTAGGAAGCCAAACTCGATGGCTTTATCCATAGCTGAAGCAGAATATGTTGCAGCTGCATCTTGCTGTGCTCAGCTGCTATGGATCAAACAACAATTGGAGGATTTTGGAGTGTACATTGACAGTGTAGCCCTTCTATGTGACAATACCAGTGCCCTCAACATGGCAAAAGAACCCGGTTCAACACAAGAGAACTAACCATATTGATGTGAGATATCATTTCCTCAGAGACAATGTTGAAAAAGGGCACATCTGCATGAAGTTTTGCTGTACGGAAGATCATATTGCAGATATCTTTACCAAGGCACTGAGCAGAGAACACTTTGAGAAAAATAGAAGGGCGCTGGGGCTGATGCGACCAAATTAGGGACCTGGTTCCCTCACTTTGGCTATGAGAGTCACCTTCAGGTACATACAGCTAAAGTGTTTTCTGACTAAGCCTAACTCACATCAATACCGTTGCAGGTAGACACGCATGATGAATACAGACTTTAAAGGTATGACACTGTAGAACAAAAGAAAGCTGAACAACTTTTTCAAGAAAATAGGTACGAGACTTGGTTCCTGTACCACAGGTTAGTAGTCATGTGTATATTATACCTTTCTCAAAAGAAACAAAATTAATTACTGCTGCCACATCATCCTCCTTTTTAGTAACTGAGTCTATCACGTCCATCCTTCAAATCTTTCAACTCCCTCTGCACGTTTTCTTTTCCCCAAATACCTACCGCCATTTGAACCCGTTCCTCTTCCCTCTCATTATGACACCCTGATGTTTTAGAATTCAATACTACACAATATTATAAGTTAATTGTGCAGTACCCAATTTTCGAGTGCTGTCTAATAAGAAGAATCTGGTTCTTCTTAGTCTACTACTTACTACAGTTTGCAGAATAATTAAGCAGTAATAGTAAAGACACAGGGATTTTTACGTGGAAAACACCTGGCTCAAAAGGTGAAAAAACCACGACCTACTCCTCAATAGGATTTGCTCAAAACTCTTAACTAAACTTTGCGCCAAAACGGACTTACAAAATAAACTCTTTTGTAATCCTAGGACTAACTCTAATCCTCTCTGTATCAATTAGCCTCTAGCTAATTTCTACAGAATTCAAGCTAACTCTAACTTGATCAATTTGTACCTATTACAATTTGCTTCTAATAACGGATAAGATACAATATTTAAACTCCTACTACAATCAACTAGACTCGATATAGAGACAATGAAACTGTTCCTTCTAGTTGAACTGTAGCCTTTGTATCGCACAACAACTCTGCTTGCAAAACCTCTAGAACTTTTGATTCACTTTTGCACTTGTGCATTACTTCTTTCACCAGTAATACTTTGATTATTTATAGAGGCCGTTGGTTGAGTCCATGATACAATTCTGATCCAACTCTTCCTTGGTAGACAAGTTTGATTGTAACTCAACTTCCTTCCTTTATTCCTGTCCTAGCTGAAATCAACTTCTGTCTTCTCTATCAATTTGCAACCTTTTCGTATTAGGAGACATTCTCTTAGTTCTTTGATATTTAGAAAACTCTAATATCTCCTAGATTTGTACGATTTGCGATCCAACTGCTTCATATAGAAGTGTGTGTTATGATGGACCTGGTTCAACTGGACACATGTTGTCAATCTTCAAGATCCATTCAGTGATATGGGCCAACAAATTCCCCCTTTTTGATGATGAAAAACTCTGTGCATTTGTCCTGTATACACATCCAACACTTTGTATTTTTGTGAGCATTAATCATCAAGAACCAGGTTTATTAGGTTATAAATATCACTTCAAATCTTTTTTCAAAAAATGAAACAATAACTGGAGCACATCTTCCCCCTTTTGGCATCATCGAAAAGTTGCAAAATGATATTTACCAGTAATTAATTCTTACTCATGTCCAATTTAGGCAACTACAGGTGCATAAATGATTAATCAACACAAGAAACCAAAAATGTAAGCTAAATCATAAATGGAGATATTTGTCAAAACACCAAGCTTTCATTTAATTAACATGGTTGATCAACACCAAAACAGATTAAA